>JANTPZ010093253.1:0-11979 GCA_025593235.1 Vachellia pachyceras | reverse complement strand
CAATTAATGTGGATTGCTAAATAAGTATCCCAAAGAACAAATTGTCAACACTTGATCTCTGTATATGTCATTCAAGATATGCTAACGATAATTAAATTTGACTATGCTCTTCTGGGTATTAAAAAAAAATTGGCTAGAGCTGTGGCATGCCGTGTAGTGAGAAAAACGGCAGGAGTGCAATGATATTCAAAAGTTAATTTTTTAGCGGTGTTACAATAGTCTTGGCAACATTATTCCCAACCGTATGCATCTAGTTATGGTGCTCATCAAAGTGATGGGTTACCCCGCTTATTAGATCTAAACAATTCAGATTTAATTTTAGATGGTCCAAATTTATTTTAAAAAAACTAACAATTTTGTTTATAAAAATAATTATTTAAAAATATTATAGTTAAAAGATTAATTTTAGTTTAAATTCTATACCTATTAAAATAAAATTTTCCCTCAAAAATAAAACATAAAAAAAGATTTAAACGATTGAAATCAGATATATATATATATATATATAGTCAACATCTAATGGGATGGACAGTGTAAGCAGTTCCTATGAACCGACCTCAAAATGTCTAGTTTGCTTCCTTTTGCTTTGTTTGTGTTATATTTGTACTTATTAGATTTTGTATGTGTGGTTTGATATCTATTTAATGCTCTCTTGGTTTGGAAAAAAAAAAGAAAGAAAGAAAGAAGGGAACTTCACCCACAAGTGGTTGGTTTGTTTGGAACAACATCTTCAAAAGTCAAACGCACATTCAACATTGCTTTTCTGTAAAATGAGAAAATATCATCCACATATTTATCTTAACTTGCGTAAAAGTACTTATCTACCGCGTTTCTAAACGGTCCAATGAAATTACGGATTTAAATTTTGAATTTCCAGAAATGCATTTATTAGCCGAAGAAGTAATCTATTAAACAGCGCACTCTTATCCTAAATCCAGATCAGCCAATTGTTTATATACCTAACCGTGTTAAGCATATCAGAGTTTAGAAAATGTGTTAAATATTTTCCTCTTATTCCAAAAAAAGGGTCCTCATAGGGCCAAAAGAATAATGCATCTGAAAACAAAATTGTAAATTTGGGAGAATATGAAAATTTGGATAACCTCAGTTACTTAACCACTAAGTGGAATTAAGAGATTAAGAAATAAGGCCCGTACAGGTAAACCCCGTTTTTACTTTTTTACCCATGTGGGTATGTAACGTTCAATGTCTTGGATGTAAATGACACAAATACCCTTTTAAGGCTTTTCTTAAGCATGGAATCATATTTTAAACAGTCGGTAAATGATAAAATAAATGCTTGATTTGTTATTAAAAAAAATTACGCCTAAAAAGGATCATTAATAATATACCCAGTTTTAGCAACGACAGAGTGACGCATTTACCCTCAGTACCGGTCTAGAGGCTTCTATTGCTTGCCAAAAAAAACCATGCAACTTTGTTGGATTTATTAATGCACCGGAAAAAAAAGTTAAATTAAAATATAATTTTAATCCTTTATGTTTGTATCAGGTGTCATTTTAATCTTTTAAATTTAAAAAGTGCACTTTCAGTTCTTCAAACTTAACGACATTACTCTCTTTTAATGGAAATTGCTGACTCATCAAACTTAACCTTGTTATTTTAAATTTTTTTATTTTAGAAAATTTAAAATATCAAATTTATTATATTATTGAATTAAAATTAAAATGTAAGTATGATTTGTCAACGTTTTATTGCATAGTTATTAATTAAATTTGATGAGTCTGCAATTTCCTTTGAGAAAAACTAACGGCGTTAAGTTTGAAGAATTAAAAGTGCACCTTTTAAATTAAAGGGATTAAAATGAGACTTTAGACAAAGGGATTAAAAATTTACTTTAGCCTAAAAAAAATTGGCTGGTTACATAACTCTACACGCCTTTGCAAGAGTCTAGGAACTATGGATATTTCAGGATCTAAATAGATTTTTTTACCTTTCATTGTAACTTTTATAAGTCACATGAATGATTTAAACCCAACGGGTTGCAAAATTGTAACACGTGTCTCGTCAACCCGTCATTTTTTTTAAAATAAAAATAAATTTTTTTATCTATTTTTTACTATGAAATAGTATACTTACGTTATTCTCTTTCCAACCTCATCAATAATTTTTTAATAATTCTCTAAAAATAGAATATAATATTATTTTCTTTTGAGAAAAATAGTAAAATTTAAAAAGGCAAAAAAATATAAGACACATATTTAAAAAAAATTAAAAAACAATGGGTTGGCTCCGCCAATTCATGGGCGCACTGTTATGGTGTTTTCCCACCCCTAGATACGATGCATCTACTTACACATTCATTGAATCCATTTTAAAATCATGTTATATCATCTTAATATTGAAGATTACATGAGGAGGCTTAGAGATTGTTTGGAAGTTCGGTATAGAATAACTTTTACAGAATTTGAGGTAAAACTTAAGTTTTGGGGGATAAATTTTAAAAGAATAACTTTTACATATTTCAAGACGAAACCTAAATTTTGAAAAGATGATTGTATTTCTGAAGTTATTATAAGAACAACTTTTACACTCTACATGACGACATAAAGTGTGAAAAAGTAAAGAGGAATAGAGAAAAAAAGTGGGGAGAGAAAATTTACCAAGAGAGTGTGATTTTATAAAAAAATAATTTTTTTCAAAATTTAGATTTTTTCTTTAGAATAACTTTTCTGAAAAATATGAATATTTGGATAAAATATAGATTTTGGACGGGAAACCAAACGAACTCTTGATTGGATGAATGAAGCTCATGAATACGAACAAATGGGTTCAAATCTTGTCACAATTTATATTTATGTTAAATTAGGTTCATGATCTACTGACTATAATTTATTATTATTTTGTTTCCTCCATTCTCTTTATTTTTAATGCATATGTCGATCCAATTTTTTAAAAGGAAAGTGACGGAAAAAGTATCTCGAAAATAGTGAATCCCAGAAAGGTGATTCGAAATTTTAAATTCCAGACAGATGATAGTACCTCGCGCATCTTCACCCAAGTTTAAAGGAAATGTCCTCACTGCCCCTGAAACAGCAGCCTTCCCGCACACACTTACTGGAGCCTTTCCACACCGGACATAGCACGTACGGTTTAGAAATGTCATATTCTACGTCGAACGAAGTGCGCCTCGGTTAAGAAATGCCTGCCTGCATTCCATTCGGTTAAGGCACTGGGCTCATTTTCTAAACGGAATATATTAGAAACGGTTTAGAAATGTGGTCTTTCTAAACCGATGTTAGCAAATTTAGCGTAGACGTGAAGATGCTGCACTGTCATTCGGAGTAAGATCTTCAAATTTGTACATTGACGAAGACGAGTGGCAAAATCGAATGTTATAAGAGCTTATTCGAATAATACTTTCTAAATCGAATGTTATAACCATTTTAAATTTTGTAAAATACCTTAAAATTTGAAACTTCTTTCTCCCAATCAAATTTGAACACAGCGGTAACCTTCATCATGACGACATTTGTTCCATTTAATCGTTTTACCGATTTTACGAAAGCGCCCTTTGTTATGTGCTCCACGTTTCCTTCTCGCTTGTCATGGGATGACAGAAACCTCACATATATTCACAATGAAACCCTCCAAAATCGGATTAAGGTGAGGGCATTTTGGGGATGACATTTGTTATATGTATAACATCAACCTCGACCCTCCGTTCCCTAACTCTTGAAAAGGCCGACAGGGGCAGAGGTGTTTCCGTTATCCATTCTCATCCCTTCTCACAGATTTCTCCTTTCTCCCGCACTAATTAGGGTTTTTGCGAATCTTCATTCTCTGAATTTGAATCCGTCACTTCAGCCATGGTTTCTGATTCAATCCCCACCGCTCCGATTCCTTCAGCTGCAAACACGAAACATTTGGGCAAGAAGAAGAGGGTAAGATATTGATTGCTTGTTCATTTGACGTTATTTTGATTGCTCATCCTGGGCATTCTGCTACGTCCCCATTCTAATTTATTGGAAAAATTCAGACCAATAGGTCGGCTAAATTGAAACAGTGCAAGATTGATGCTCGGCGAGAGCAATGGCTTTCTCAAGGTATGTGTCGTCCCCTTGCCCCTTTTTGAATACTTTTTTTGTTTTCCTTGGGTTAATTTTGCTCTTGCATATCGATTGATGGGTTTCAGGTGCGGTGAAGAATAAAGGACGCAAGGATGCAGGGGACAATAATCACGCACCCCCAATGCCCGACGGGAAAGATTGCAAACGTTCACCGGAAGAATTCGAAATGAGGCCCAGAGGTGAAGATAATAATGGATCTGTCCATCAAGACAGCGATGTGGAATCTCCATCCAATAGTCCGACCAGTGTTAATAGCAGCGTGTTGGGCAGTAATAATTCTGGAACACTTTTCACGGGCAGCTGCGGCGGCAGCAGCAGCAGCAGTGCCGGATGCTGCTCTGGGAACATTACGGACGAAGAAGAAGGTGATGATGGGTGCTTTGATGATTGGGAGGCTGTCGCAGATGCTTTAGCCGCCGATGAGAAGCGTCAAAACCCGTGTTCGGAGTCGCACCAGGAACATGAAACTATTGTTCAAATGGATTCGCCTGTTCAAATAGCAAACGGGTCAAGTTTAGGGGCGCATAATTTCCAGCCTGAGAGTGCCAGGTTAGTTTCGCAGGCCTCTGGTAATACCCGAGCTTGGAGGCCTGATGATGCTTTTCGCCCTCTGAGTTTGCCCAATCTTGCGAAGCAGTTCAGCTTACCAAATCCCGATAGGCGTTGTGGAGGAGGGAATGCCTGGGCTCGTACTGCTGTGCCCCATTCTTGTCCTATATGTTGTGAGGATCTTGATTTGACAGACTCAAGTTTTTTACCTTGCCCGTGTGGTTTCCGGCTTTGCCTATTTTGCCATAAGAGAATTCTTGAGGAAGATGGCCGCTGTCCGGGGTGCAGGAAGACCTATGAGTGTGAACCTGTTGAGACAGAGGCAAGGGTGCACGGAGGAAGCCTGACTCTTCGGTTGGCTCGTTCGTGTAGCATGATCGAAAGTTCATAAGAGTATTTGTCTCTGTTTTCTTGAATTGTGTGTATGTTGGGTCTATTTTTTGCATCCTTGCATGGTCTGTATGCGTATATTTTTTTTTAGGTCCAGTTGGCGTAGTTTTATGGATTTTGATCACCATGGAATCAAGCTGTTTCTCATCTTGAGTTTGATTTTGCATGCGTTGATGTAGAATACTCAGATTCATATGTGAATAGATAAGTTGATATAAAGATTCAATACATAAAAAACGATTGAATATCATGTTGCGGCCTTTTCCCGTTGTTTTCCCCCTTCAAATAATGCGTTTTGCACTTAAATCATTTATACCTCCAAATCAAACATCTCGTTTAATTTAACACGTTCATTTTGACTTTCTAATATACGATCTCTTGACTGACCGTCTATCCTTCGTCTGCTACCAAGGCATTGTGCCTTCTGTATAGCCAACAAAAGAAAATTTTGATTTATGCTTGAAAAATTTAGTAATATTTTCTGTGTATTTATATTGCATGTCTGGTTGATCTTTTTCTTCTATACCTGGATGCTAATAATTATTTAATCATGGTTTTCATTCTTATAGGTTCTGGAGATTTGCATTTTCATTAGTTTTAGTAGTAAATAAGTTGTATTATGTTTGTATTAGGGATGCCATTTGAATGTTGTTCCTGGTGATTATCTAGGAGCCCAGAAACTTGTGATGGGTGAAAATGAAAAAAAAAATGAAAGGAAAAGAAAATTTTAAATTTGAGAGCTGTTCACTAAGGTTTTCCAAGCTCTGAGGTCATTATGTCATATTATTGTTTTATTTGCTTCCTTGTGTGTAGCTTGATGCATTATACTCAAATATAGTTGGTGTCTTGTTTTGGCATTTCTTTTCAATACCTTTTTCTGCCCTAGAGGCGTGTACATAACAATCCAGGAGTTTTCTTATGCTTGATTTAGGGGAATTGAGGGACTTGCCCAGTTGCTCTGGAATAAAAGCAAGTAAACATTAATGGAAATAGCAGCTCATTGAATTCTTTGATTTATTTAAGATTCCTTCTTGATATTTCTCATATTTCCGTCAAAAGATGTTGGAATTACCTGTAGAACCTGAATGTCAATTTACTCTAATTTAATTTAATTTTGATAATATTCATGATTACATATGCTGCCAACTTCCATGATCACAATAACGACTTGGTGTGTGGCTTTGTCAACTTTTTTTTTTTTGGCTGCCTTTCCTCCAGTTCCTAATTTGAGGTTTCCGGTATCAAGGACAATAGAATTGACAACCTGAAAGGTTTTATATGATTGTCATCTACAATTAAATTAAGCTCTCCTGTCGATATTAACAGGATTTGGTGTTGATAGTAAAAAATCTTTCATTTTCTTCAAAAGAACAAAGAAGGTATCTGTCTATTTGCTTATGGACTACACCTCTGTGATTGAAGTTCTTTTTAACCCAGTTGGAAACTGAACAGACTGCACTATTGTTTGATGCAGAATTGTTGGGTCATATTTACCTATATATGTTGCTAGGCATGCAGTTTTATCGGTAACCTTACACATAGCATTTGTGTCATTTAAATAAACGCTTTCTCATTAATTATTACGGTTTAGAAAGGAGCATTGTATACGTAGGATAGATAAATATTGGCAAGTCTGCCTTTTGGTTTCCGACTCAATGCGATTAAAAATAGCACTTGCTGAGCTAAGGTCATTCTGTTACTTTGTAGACATGAAGCTGTCCTAGATTTTGCTTGAAGTGGTGGTAACTGGTAACACGAGAAAGGAAGCTAACTTTAAGGAATAATAATTGGAGTAAATCACTCTTTTAGTAGCATTCGGTATTTTTGTCTCTTTTCTGACTACTTGCCTGTTCTTACCTATTAGGCTCGGTGATCTCTAGGCCAACAATGTGATATGAAGGGTGCATGAGATTTATTATACCCTAACCTGCATAGGATGTTGAAGACGAATTTAATGGCACTGTGTCCTTTCATTGTTATGTTGTATGGAGTATTTGGTGTATTAATGTGTAGTTACTTGTCAGATTACTAAAAGTGTACAGGGGGGGCTTCTGTAGATTCAAGGATTGTGGGCGTGTAGCAAAATCAAGGGTTTTTAAGGAATGTGCGCGTCCAACTTTTATGGGATAGCTACGATGATATGATTCCTTAGCTGTTTGGATAGGTTACGCACCGAAATTGAAGTACTTTCTTATAGATTCGTCAGCGTTTGTATTTGCAGGGGACGTTCCACTATCTTTTTTTTTTTAAACTTTTTTTGGTTTAATCATTTGTGATGAATGTAAATCTGTCTATTAATGTCAGATATGAATTAATATAGAAAGTTGGGGCAGCTGTGAGTGTAAAGATTATCTGGAGACATATCAGTTTGACGAAATGTATACATGATGAAATATGAATGATTACTATTTCTCTTTTTGAATCCATTGGTGGATAGTGCTAGTCAAAGCGACAAATCGAGTCACTTTTATCTTTAGTAATGAACTAATGTTAGACCCAAGAATGACTAAAAACAAAGAACTCTTTCGTATTATCATTTTTTTGTGGATGCTCCAACGTTTAACTTATACCTAAAAACATGTTCAACAGTGTTTTTTCATAAAATGAGATAATCTTCTTCACATATTTTTCTTATCTCGTGTAAAAATACTTCTCTACCGTGTTGCCAAACGGACATAAGATGTTTGGGGAAGAATTCCGATTGCTGCAGAGTTCCGTACAGACATCGGGCGAAATAGATGCGACGCATTTTTCTTTTCGTTATACATGTTTATAGCATGGATGATGTGAAGCAGAGAATTTTGCCACTTAAAATGACATTGAAAAGCCATTAAAAGAAAATTACAAGTTAACAAAAATTTTGACTTTTGTCATAAAAGTTTTTCCTCTCTCGAAACCCATCACAATTCACAAACACATTTTGGCCTGAATCTACTTTTTGGTAAAGGCTGAGAAGAAGCATGTATAAATCTAGATATCGAGTGTCTGCACCACTTGTTTGGCCCAAAAAAAAACTTGCACCAATTGGGGTTAGGTTTAGAAGAAGGTAGAGTGAGAATATGTGAGATCCCTATCAGATGGCATACGGTCTAACCTGTTTAGGGTCTAGTTTGGCTTGGCATGTTTATAAAAGAGGTGAGGTTAACGTCTGTTTAAAGGTCTAATTGTATAAATAGGTTAGACATATTCTTTGAAACCTGGCATATAAACCTTCATGCGGGCCTCTTTATATATAAAATAAATATAATTATTTTTATATGATGCAAAAATTTTTTTTTGTATTTTTTAATCCTAATTTTTATATTAAAAAATTACATATAATAAGTATAGTAAGCTTAAAATCTACTTTGGGGTCTTTTTAAAAGTGTACAATAGTAAATTTAAAGCATATTTTGAAACCTTTTTAGAAGTCTATATTATATGTAGATCTCTAAAAAGGCTTCAGGCCTTACCAAGCCTTTTAAAGGCTCAGACCTGAGTTTAAAAAAGCCTACATTTAGGCTCAGACTCAGGTTTAGACTCAATACCTTCATTACAGGCTTAGACCTATTTAATCAAAGTATGGCCTGACCTATTTCCATACCTAGAAGAAGGAACCAATTCTCACAATGTGATGAACTAAAATTTAAAATTTGCTGGGAGTACCCACGTTTAGTTTCGGACAGTGCATTAAATATAAAGAAAACTCAGGTGAACTGTTTTATTGGCAACATGATATCTCTTCAATACCTTCTCACGCCCCTATAAAAGCAAACAGGCGGTTAAGCTTAACTCCCCAATAACAGTAGCCAGCATACAAAATAATACAAACACGAGTATCACAATACATATTATGGTGACGATACATTAATTCCTCAGTATGAGACTTTTTATGCGGGATCCTTCCTTGTTTTGGTTCGGAAGACGGTTCCACCGCTTCACAAGGGTCTCGAACCCTCCGCTAACACGTAGTTGGACAGTACATCTTGGCCACTTCATCGTTTGATATCTTCTTCAAGTTTCAGAACACGTTCCTTAACTTGTTCAAATGGCGTGCCTTGTTCTGTCTTGATCCAGAGCTCTTCCACCTCTGCCATTAAGCAAGACTCTGAGTAAGCTCCCTTTGGCTTTCTCTCTGCATGCTCCAACCATCTTGTGTATAACTGTATCTCCTTGGCCTTCCTTTTTCTTCCAGGTAAGGTCCTGTGACGTCGTTCCTCAGATGCCGGTAATAGTTGGCGACATCCAGTCGCCCCACTAGGCGGCGGAACTGGGTTCCAAGCTCAATCCATTCTGGCTTGGCTTCAAATTCATCTGGCAGTTCATAGTTTCTTAACTTTTCAATCATGTCATCCCATACACTCGCCAGATTCAGCCTGTTCACCCTGTTCACATTTGATTAGATTTCAAGTTGTGGTCTTGCCACTTGAAGGCTTCATAGTAGCTCACTCTCCCATTGACCTCCTCGTATTCTTGCAGTTTCTCCATATTTTTCTGAGCTTTCTTCAGGTCGATTTACTCATCGTTCCTGATTTTTTTTCTCCATCTCTCCAGCAGCCACAAGACATAGCCTAGCCCTTTCGCTCTGATATTTCAGACACATGATTAATCACATATTCTGGAAATTGTCACAACTAAGCTACACTATTTTCTCCCCTCTTGTTAAGTCTACTCAATTTGTTAGTTTAGCCTAGTATAAGTGTGGGACAATACACTCGAGAAACTGAGGAGGTGTTACAAGTCCAAGGTCATTTAAGGCCATGTTGGTTGCTGCAATATTGCCACGTGGGACATCAACAAAGGCAAATTCTCTAGTTGGTCCAAGTAAACCACATTTTGCATTGCTAGCTTTCTTTAAGTTTACCAGCATATATGAAATGTTCATTCAGGCATCTATAGGCAACTAGAGCAGCTTCTGCTTCACTGTTAATTGAGCAGAGAAAAACAAGAGCTGCAGGACAGCATCTGGGTTTCTTGTAATAATTAGCTTTCCACTTCCAGTGCAGAAACTGTACGTTCCAAAAGTCTACAAGGCTCAAAGCTATAAAACTTTCTACAGTCTGATAATGCATCTGTGTTTCCCATGAGCTTACAAGATGCGTACCTTGTAGCATTTGATGCATTTATCATGGCACTGGAGTCCATGTTTCTGAGTTCTTCTTTCTCTTACACCTTATGGCTTCAAATTCAATGGTCACTCTAACTGGTTTTTTTATCTCTCGCTTGAAGCATCTATGCCAAGTAACTCAAAAGTCTTCTACGAGTAGCCGTTGACGGAGACTTTATTGTCAAGGGGTTGTCGGCTTGCCAGCATGCAAATCTGGTTAAATGCTTGGCCGGAGAGTCTGATTCAGGCTTGAGTTTTTTTTAAATGGAAATTTCTTATATAAAAAGTTGTTTTTTAAAAAATAGTAGTTGAGAGATTGATTTTATTTCTTCTGTTATGCTATGTCTACTGAAATATTTTTTAAGAAAATATAGAATTTTAAAAAACTAAATCTGAACCACCCAAATTAGATTTAGACGGTCAAGATATAATAGCTCTTCCTACTTAATATTTTGCTTAGCAGGGTAACTAGGTTCGTGCGGAACATGAAAGATTTTTCCAAATGAAGTTAAATGTTTCCTTTAACCCACGGCAAGTCATGTGTGTAGTGTAATTTATTATAAATATTATATGTTATATTAATCTTGCATACTAACTTTGATTAAAACTAACAAACGTACTAAATTGACTAAAAAGTTTTGGTAAGGAGCAGAATAAAAAAATTACATTTGAGATGGATCATGATATATATTTTAAATTTTAACCCTAATGGAATATGTTAAAAACAAATGAATAACCTTAATAGATAGATAAGTGATGATATACAAATATAATAGGTACCCAAACAATTTGAACAACCTATCCTAAAAGTTAACTGTTAGGGAGGGAAAACCAATAATTTTAATAGCCCATGGGTATTTTACTCATATAAAGTTCCTATCAACATATCATCTCTAAAAAGTCAAAGTTTCAGATGTTCCACTCTACAAAGCTTCACTCATCTTTTTATGGTTAGAACTTAGAACCTGCGCAGTAGCTCTTTCTGCTGTGTCAACCATTGGCTTTGATACCATTAATGAGTACCCAAGCAATTTGGAGAAACCTACCCCAAAATCTAACTATTTGGGAGGGAGAACCAAAGATTTAAATATCTCATCAAGTAACCTATACTACCCGATATAGAACTTTACATGAACTCCCTATCATGAATTCATGATACCAAGGGGTAAAGAATTAATTTCCTACAAGTTGGCACTAATCAAGTTTTATCAATTTAATATTTTACAATTTACTTATGATACCTTTCAATAGAGTCAACCAAACTTTTTTTTATGGATATTGAATATTTATGTTCATGTTTGTTTCTGAGAAATTACGAGGAACCTTCTTCTCTCTTTTGGGCCGTTTGACCACTTTTCTTCGTGTCTTAATCTTGGGCTATTATTTGTTCCACGAAACTAACTAGAACTCAATCTTCAGAGCACATGGTCCAATTCCTATAACTATATGCAACATAAGATTAACAAATGTCAAAAACGGTTATAAAATGTAAAAACTGTTCTCGATCGCTTGTACATGGCTGTCAAAAATCATCCTCTGATTGGCTTGAAGATGTTGTTCCTGACATATTTGACACAAAATGGAAATCAAAGTTTGGAAATCTGAGTGGCATCTTCTTTGTCGGTGATGTTGATAATACAGCTACTACGTTCTTCTTTTCTAGCTTCTTGAGTTCTAAGCAAGCCTGATTCACCATGTCAACGAAATCTTTTACAATAACGAACAATTGAAATGGGTTTGACGTGCTGTCTTTGGACCCTCCTGCTAGATAATACTCGTTCGTCTTCTTCACAAGATCCATGATCCTTTCTTGTTCTTCTTTCACCACCTTCAGCTCCTCTTCACAGTCCTCTAGGAACCCTT
>JANTPZ010093252.1:0-11080 GCA_025593235.1 Vachellia pachyceras | reverse complement strand
AAAGAAAACGAGCTAATCCTAATGGATTGTGGGTTTAAAAGAATCAGCCTTGCACGGTTGAGGGCCATCCCTTTTAAGCTTATCACTTTTTTTATAAATTAAATTTGTTCTTTTTAATCTTTTTATTATTACTTAAAATTTTATAATGATGCAGGACTATCAAGATATTGATCATTCTACTATGGATAAATCTGAGCTTCAAAGTTATTTAGAAGAACCTAAGGCTTGATAATTGAAAATATTTGAACATCTTGAATTGGTGGAAGAACAATCAACAACAATTTTCAATTCTTTTAAGGATGACAGATGATATTCTTATCATTCCGCTCACTACGTTAACTAGTAAATCAACTTTTAGCATCAGTTCTCATGTCCTAACAAAGTATAAAAGTTCCATTCTTCCCACTAATGTTCAGGCACTCATTTAGACTTAGGATTTACCTACAAAGGTAATTTACTAATATATATATATTTTCTTATATTTATTTATGGTTTTAATTTCTTAGGTTAAATTAAATTTTGGTTTTCATAGCTTCTCTCAAGTTAAGTTTTAATGTCTATAGTTTTAAAATTGTGCTTTTGATATTTTTTTTGTATCGATGTTTATGAGTTTCAAATTCTTATTCCTTTGAATTTGAAGATAGTGATGATGATTGATGAAACTGAAAAATGAAGCAAAGTCTTTTGTGTCATGTTATGTGATTTATTTCATCGTAAACTTAAGTTTAAATTTTTATTATTGTCGATATTGTTGTTTAGAGCTGTTTTTTAAAAAAAATTAGTTAAACAGGCCTTAAGCTACAGGCCTGTCGGCACAAATCAAAGGGATTTTGGCTATTGGGACGGTCCGTCACAGATTTTCAGTACTAAATTTATAGAGTTAATATATTTTCTTGATAAATTATAAATCAAGTTGGTAAAGTAATTTATAGGGTTAATTCACACCGACCTTTAAACGTGGTATGCTGGTATAAATTCCATTGATTGTGTTTATATTTTTTTTTTGCCGAGATTGTGTTAATTACAATTAATTAAATTGAAGATTATATTGATTGATAATTAATGATAGGGACATTGAGTTAAGACCAAAAATAAATTAAAAGAAGCCGTCCAAAACCGGGAATTGCATATTTCCTTTGTACTATTTTTTTAATTTTAATTTTTGCTTGTCCTGTTCTTTAGCTGCTTCTCTCCTCTGAGAGCGAGGGAAGGGGGAGGATGGCCGGCCGGCCTTCCGAATGAATCATTCTTCATTTATTATTTCTGTGTAAGACCCAAATCCCCAAGAGAAGGCGCTTTACCGTAGTTTCATATTTACTTCCTCCAATTATAATTGCATTTTCTGTTTACGCATCCTCACATTTCAAGGGTTTCAATCCCTATCTGTTTGTTGTTTCGGCATTGCGAAAAAAAGGAGAAGCCTTTGAAATTTGGAGTTCGGATATGGCATTGTCGGCTTCTGGAGGTGATGGATCCGCTGATGCAGCAACTGCCAGAAAACATACCAAGAGACCCAAATGTATGAACCTCTGAAACTCACTGATTTCTAATAATTTCTTTTGATTTCCAGAGTTCAATTTGTAGATACCCACATTTGAATGGTTCTGTTAGCATGTTTATGTTTTACTGCAATTTATGCCCTCTATGTGCGTCCGGTATATCTGTTTGTGATAAAGTTGTGCTTTGGAAGAGGGTGATGCCTTGTTGCTAGTTATTAATGCTGAGAGAAGAGGAAGGGGAGGGGATTTGGGATGTTGGCTTCGCCTATTTTGGTTCATAGTGTGCTTGTAGGTGCTTGTACCTGTTGCTTAAGCTCATAATTTTAAATGCGAGGGCAATATTGTTCCTGATAGTTGATTAATCTGTGAGCATAAGCATCCACTTCAGTTTTTGAGACTTAACATTTGAATTTGGTTGTTGAAATGTATTTGACATGCACATTGGTTTGTTGACCTAATTGTGCTATTTGAAGTTAGATAGTATCTTCTGCTTTAGGGGCAATTGCATTTGTGTCATTTTTTTTAAATCTACCTAACTAGAGTTCTCTTTTAGATTCGAAGTTTACACAACAAGAGCTTCCAGCATGCAAGCCGATTCTTACCCCGCGAGCGGTAACTCTACCTTTTCCATGTCTGCTGTCTGTTATAATATTTTTATTCACCATAGATTTTGAAGTCAAAGCTTTGTATAATATGAGTGTATTTAATTTATTTACTTATTTCCCTGCAGGTTATTTCATCATTCTTGATTGTCAGTGTTTTCTTTGTTCCTATCGGAGTTGCTTGCCTATATGCTTCAAATGATGTATGGGCAACTGCAGTTAAGTTTTGTGTTCATGCTTTCTATTATGGATGATGCTGACTGGGATTATGTTATTATCTGTCAGGTTGTTGAAATTGTTGATAGGTATGACTCTGATTGTATACCAGACAACTTTAAGAACAACAAAGTAGGATACATTCAGAGCTCTGTCGATAAAACATGCAACAGGACACTAAATGTTAGTCCCATTTGCACCCATTTCTCCTTTACATGTTGTACTCATCATTGTCCTAGGGGCAGATGGAGAACTTTTTGCTTGAGGGGGCCAAAACTATGTCAGGATGTATTGCACAATAATTGTTGTTGGTTAAATTTTGAGCATCATACACATTGCATTCAACTTTGTGATAATACTAGTGTGCCATGATCCACACAGCCATTGCTATTGAGATGCCACAACACACAACAAACGGGGGGCATATTTCTTCAATAGTCTAATTTCATTTGATCTTATCACAGTTGTTGGCCAACTTTCTGTTATATAGATAATCATATACATCCTACAAACTTTAATGTTTTGGAAAGGCATATGTAAATAGTAAGTAACAATCAATAATATTTTATCAGTTCTAAGTTCAAGTTAATATATACAACATTAACGTTTTGGGGAACCATATGCAAGTTACTAGTTTTTAGAGTGCCATACTAAAACTTTTCTATATAGAATACATGTTTTCTAACTATTCAGGGGGGTAGTGGGAGGATATGTTGCTGATCACATTACAAGCTCTTTTAAAATTATTAGTAGATAATGGAATTCACACTAATGTTCTTATCTTTTCTTATGAGCAGGTTACAAAACATATGAAGTCACCAATTTATGTTTACTATGAGCTTGACAACTTCTACCAGAATCATAGGCGGTATGTGACCCATTTATTTCTCATGTACAATACATGCTTGTTCCATGCACCACCCAGGCACGTATGTTTGAATATGCAAGCATTTTGTCGATTACTGCTAGTTGTTTTCCCATTTTCACACTTCTTGCTGCAGATTGGTATCTCACTATATAGCTTATTTATTTGCTTTGGAAAATGATGAAAAATATATTCTTTGAGAAGGGGTTACTATTGTAGAACTGGTTGATGTGAACAATCTTGTTCAAGATGCTTCTGTCAAGATTATGCTCTTTCTTTGTTAACAATCTAACTGAATAGTTTGTAACTATCAAATGACTGAGTTTTGCAGTGAGTTTCATTCAAGCCTTGTTGGTTTGGGTTGTCGGTGTAGCTGTCTTGAAGGAGCAGTAGGTGCATGGCTGTTTGTATTTGGGAGGCTCTGATATCATTTGATAACAGTGGAAAGGGGAGAAATTGGGGGACTAGAGAAGTGGAAGGGGGGAGGGGTGGGAAGGGAGAAATGGGGATATAGAGTGGGCCAAGGGAGGAACAGAGGTAGAGGAAGAAAGAGGGAAAATAAATACTCTTATAATACTCAATCACTACACCTTGAAGACGCCTAAGGGTTGATAAAGGTAACATAAATACATGCTTAGATGCAACAAAAAGAACAGCAACATGCTTAGATAAGTAAAGAAAATAATAATGAAGTGTATCCCTAATTTAGTTGCTTACTTTTATAATATGGATGGCGATTGGTTATTTCAACCACTGTGAATTATTGTTTGAAACTTTGAATATTGTTTACACTAATTTTAAACACTTCAGTCATTTCAACTACTTTGTCAAGAACTAATTATTTGTTTGCCTTTGGTTATGATAAATAGAAAGTTTTTATCTAAGAATAATAATAGAAGGAAAAAATTAAACAGTATTGTTTGAGAACCATAGGGAAGTTCATTTTTTAACCAATTATCTAACTGAGTTTTAAGCAATATCCATATGAAGATCTTAATGTTAATCTTATCTTCAAAACACATTATGAACTTTCATGTCATTTTATTATATGTGTCAATAAATTTCAGTCTTAACGTTTGGGATATTTCTGGTTAATGATTGAATATATTTTATGTAATCAAATTTTTATAATTGTAATTATTCTAGTGCTGACTTTTTATCATTCAGGTATGTTAAAAGCCGAAGTGATGAGCAGTTGAGAGATCCCAAAAAGGGAAATATAACTGAATATTGTAAGCCCGAAGATCTTTCCAATGGCAAAGCAATTGTACCCTGTGGCCTGATAGCCTGGAGTTTGTTCAATGATACGTATAGCTTCTCCCGTGAAAACAATATTTTGGCTGTGAACAAGAAAGGCATCTCCTGGAAGAGTAATAGGGAACACAAATTTGGAAAAGATGTCTTTCCTAAAAACTTTCAGAATGGTTCTCTCATAGGTGGTGCACATCTCAATGAATCCATACCTGTAAGTCTTATCATAAAACATTTTTATTAAATGATGCATCCCCTTTTTTGAGGTATTTTGTGTGTGTGTGTGGAGGTGGGGGTTTAAGAGAATGAAGCAACTATTAGTGTGTATAATTCTCTTTGTTTACTAGGTCGAGTGCGGTTATTTGATGTAGGAATGTGGCATCTAGTGCTTGCGTCGATACTGGATTTACTGATTGTGCGCATGTTGTCTGCTGTGTTTTTTTGGGACTAAATTTGAAGCTTCTTATTGCTTTTTGATTGGATAAAACTAAGGGAAATTTACAATCAAGTCCCAAATAAGAGAATTAATGAATAGAAGGTCTCAAAGATTCACAAAATTACCATAAGGTCACAAGAGTAGCCGCTGAGGTTGTTAATGACAACCTTAGCAGTTATTTCTGGGACCTTATGATAATTTTGTGAATCTTTAGGACCTTTTGTTCATTAATTCTTTTATTTGGGACTTGATTGCAAATTTCCCAAAACTAATTATATAAAATTTTCTAACGTGTCTGGATTGGAATGTCAATGGCCATATAATTTGTACTTAGTATTAACTGGTCAATAATGCCCTCCTAGTTTATTTGTAGAAGTTACCTGTAAATTCCTGGAAAGCATAAAATATATTTGGTAATTGAGAAGCATAAACAACCAAAGATTGATCGTATTAGTTGAGATCTTTTGTTGCCTCGAGGATAAACTCGTCAGCTTTTGAAGGTTCAGGATATTTAGTTTAGGGTATATTTAATTTTAATGATCAAAAGAGAGGTTGGTTGAATGTGTCACCTGTCAAATCACATTACAATGAACTAAAATCTGTTAGTGTAAAAGTTTTGTACATGTTCATCTACCCATCTACATTTAATTTAAGTTTCTATTTTATTTTTGTCTATATTATATTCTGAATTGATTCATTTTTCATTTTTGTGACTTGTATATTACAGTCTTCAAAGTTGTGATTAGTGTTCTTTATAATTTGCGTACTGAGATAAGTCGCTAACTTTTTGAATGCTATATTTAACAGCTGAGTGAGCAGGAGGATCTTATTGTGTGGATGCGAACTGCTGCTCTTCCAACTTTTAGGAAGCCGTATGGACAAATAGAGGTGGACCTTAATGTGGGTGACCAGATACACGTGTCATTGAAGAACAATTACAACACGTACAGTTTTAATGGAAAGAAAACGCTTGTACTGTCAACTGTTACCTGGCTTGGTGGGAAGAATAACTTCCTTGGCATCGCATATCTCTCTGTTGGAGGATTGTGCTTTTTTCTTGCCATGTCTTTTACCATCATATATTTCATCAAGCCAAGGTAAGTGCTTAAAATGCATGGAAAAAGTCAGAATGTTCAAGGTATAATGATTCCTTTCAAAGTGCATTTGGTAGATGGTAAAGTGCCTTTGTTAAAAGAAAGTTATGTTTATGGGAGGGGGCTTCACCATTCTCATTCCCTTTAGTTTTCAATTATCATTTTGCACCAAACTGTCCTAACGTTGAAGAAGATGCTTTGACCAGAATTTGTAATATAACTAAATGAGGAAACATAATAATAATGTGAAAAACATATGAAGATTCTTTATTAAATTTATTTATACTGCGCTATAGTATATTTCAAATGCTAAGGTTCACGTTATGTTCAAATTTCATATCAGTTAGATTCTGTTCTGTAATTTTTTTTTTGGTGAAAATTCTGTTCTGTAATTTGTTGAATGGCTATTTATCTTCCCCAATCATTGTTTACAAGATCCTGATCTGTCTGTATCTCACTGTGATTCTAGGCAACTTGGAGATCCTTCATATCTGTCATGGAATAGGAGTCCTGGTGGGCAATAAGCAGGGATATTAACTGTTATCTTCCAAGATTCAAGGCTTGGTTATTTTGCTGTGTGAGATTTTTTTTCCCTCAGTATCTATGTTACTTGTACTTGTTGGATTCGCGCAAGCAACCGCATGAAGTTATCGTCTTTTATCTGGGTCTTCTGTAGTTATGTGCATCATTCATGTAAACATGTGTTGCGTGAGAGAAATAGTATCCAGTATTTCTTCTCTCTCTCTCTCCCTCTCTCTTTCTTGGAAATAGTATACAGTATTTTTGGCAGTTGTTTTCTTATAGCAACTCAGGGATGAGAGGGTTCTTTTTTCATCTTCTGGCTCTGGTGGATCTGTATAGAAGGAAGAATCAAGTGAGGTTACATGTTTCCCTTTTTTGAAATGGAAAGAGAAATGATTTTCCTCTCATTTCCTTTCCCCATGTTTTGTCCAAGGCTTGGTGTATGTCTGAATTAACTTTTTGTTTTGTACGAGGTAGTAGTTTGTCATGTAAAGTGCAATTGATTATTCGGTTAGAAAGAAATAAGATTGAGAAAACAAGATAATTAATATGATTTTGCAGATAAGAAAGTGTTTTAGCGAAAAGAAACAAATAGATAAAATAGATATTAAATGTATTGTAGTTTGTAAAATTTAAAATATCTTCGTGTAATAGGCATTAATAATGTCATCTACTATATTAAAAATAATTCTTTCAATTCTTCCACCATCTTTATTCCAGCAATAAACATGATTTCCACCAAAATACGAAAAGACTACATATGAAACTCATCTTCTCAATGAGACAGAAAAAAGTATTTTAACTCCCATGATAAGTGAAGCATATCATTAATTTATCATATATATATATAGTACGAGTAGAAGGCGGAACATGACATGATGATATATTGACTCAGGCTTTGGCTTCCTTTTTTATTGTTTTTTGCCTCTACAGGCTGATACCATGTATTGACTATTTGATTCGTGATAATGACACAAACTAAGGATGATAGATAATAGGAGTCAAGCAAAGATCATTTTTTCTTCTGACTACGGAGCCAAAATCTTCGTCCATCTCTAACTCTTCAGGGTTTAACCCGTTTGGAAGTTTCCAATCAAAGTGGTAAAGCAAACTAGCAAGCACAAATCCAATAAGAGCTGTGGCAAATGAAATTCCCGGGCATATTCTTCTACCGGAACCAAATGGGATGTACTCAAACTTTGTGCCTTTGAAGTTGTAATCAGATGGGGAATCTAGGAATCTCTCTGGATCAAACTTTTCAGGTTCATTCCAATACTTTGGATCTCTTTCAATTGCCCAACCATTGATGATAACCCTAGTCTTGGGAGGTAACTTGTAACCATTGATTTCACAGCTCTCTTGATTCTCTCTTGGAAGCAACAATGGCAATGGAGGGTGTAGCCTCAGAGTTTCTTTTATGACAGCATGTACATATTTCATCTGATGAACTTCAGACTCATCTACATATCCTTTGCTTCCATAAACCCTTCTTACCTCTTCTTGTGCCTTCTTCATTGTGTTAGGGTTTTTGAGAAGTTCTGACATTGACCATTCCACAGTTGTTGCTGATGTTTCAGTTCCACCAAGGAAAACATCCTGAAAGAATATATGTATGTATATAAGTCGGCACTCGTAGATATATATGATAGAACTTATAAGACGAACGAGAAAATAGTTCAATCATAAATATAAATAAATACTTTCCAGGATAACAGATTTGATGTTCTCTAGAGTCAAGGGGATTTCAAGATCATTTTCCCTTTGAATCCTCAGAAGAACATCAACTAGATCCTCTGCCTCATCAACATGGCTATGCTTGTTTTCTTTGTGATCATTGATGATACTCCTAACCATAGTATCAATCTCCCTGCTCACCCTATCAATTCTGGCCTTTGTACCAGTGATCACTTGAAGGATTTTGAGCGAAGGGTAGAGATCAGCAACTGAGAAACCACTTGCCAACTCTAACGTACGCTTCATAGTTGATAAGATTTCTTCAACATTCTTGTCCTTGGTCTTTGCACCAAAAGCTGCTCGTGCAGTTATGAAGTTTGTGACCTCCAAAAGTTTCTTACTGAGATTGATAATGGAGCCTTCATATTCAGATATGTTCTTCACAAGCGAAGACACTTCCTCTTCCCTTACTGTTCTAAATGATTGGACCCTCTTTGCAGATAAAACCTCGATAGTACAAATCTTTCGAAGTTGTCTCCAATAGTTGCCATAAGGGGCAAAACCAATGTCCATATTGTTGTTAATGATCTTGCTGGCTATAAGACTAGGTCGATAGGCAAAGGTTGTATCATGTGTTTTCATGATCTCTTTGGCTATTTCTGGGGAAGAGACGACAACATGGGACAATTCTCCTAGTCGAAGATGCATGAAAGGTCCATACTTGTTGGCTAGGTCTCTCAGAGAGTGATGTGGCAGTGACCTTACAAGCTGGTGCAAGTTACCTATGAGAGGTAATTTGGGTGGCCCTGAGGGTAGGGTTTTGACAGATTTCTTAGAGCTTGATGATTTCTTCTTCAGTATTATAAGGAGAAAGCAAGAGATGGCAAAGAGGATAGTGTATGGGATTTGAATCTCCATTGATGAAGAGCTCTATATGGTTCTTGGGTTGCAGATATTTTTACTGCTTTTTATAGAGAAAAATATAATGCTTTGAGTCAAATAAATAATTACATTGCTTTTGTTTTGGAAAATAAGCTTGAAGATAATTCATTTCCAGCAGCAACAAATGGAAGAACAGTTTGAAGCACTGAGGAGAAGTGGAGAGAAAATGGTTGAGCATTATCTTTTGTTGGTTGTTATGGAAGGAGGAAGGAAAAATGAAATTTCATACGAAGTATGCATCTGGAAGAAGTGAACCAGTGCTGAGATTGATCATTTTTACTGAGAATTGAGAAGAGAGAAATCCACTTACAAGTGAATCTTGTTGGATCTCATTGCATTATTTAGACATAGAAAAGCGAGTTACAAGACTTCAAAGCACGTTTTGGAAGTAATAATGGTATGCGCATGATTGCTACCCAGACTTGATAACACATTCTGGAAAAGCAAATCTCACGTTAGGAGCTAAGACCAGGTCAGAGGCCTTTTTTTTTAAAAAAAAAACAAGAAGAAGAAGGGAAAACTGATATTCCATTTTATTTATTACTAGAAATATGAATAAGTTGGAGGTATCAAAATGTTCAAAAGGTTAGCTATGGTGTGATCAAATGACCCTATAACAGAGCGTGCAATATCAAAAGGTGAGGGCGTGATATTCATGAAAACACATTGGTTCTGAGGTCATCACAATTTCCAGCATATAATCCTAAAGATGATTTACCAGTTTCTTAGTTTAGGATTGATGCATGCTTTTAAAAAGCCACTTTTTAAGTTAGTGTTTGGAATTTGGATCCACTTTTTAAAAGGAAAAAAAGGTAAGTGCTTGTTTAGATTAGCGATGAAAATTATTTTTCAACATGATTCACGATATAGAGAGGTAAGTATGTGAGAGGAGTTTTATCTCACTTTACGTGAACGTGTCTTGTCAACGTAATTTACGGTCTAATAAATAAAGGAATTAGGAATCTTGTAATGAGTCAAAACTCATGAGTATACATTTTAGTATTTGCTAGGCCAAGAATTCTCAGAGGTATTTGTATAATCTTATTTTCAGTATTTTACGTAATTCGATTTAAGTATGTGAGAGGAATTTTGTTTTGACCAGTATAAAAGTTTTTCTAAAATTGATTTTGGGTGGTTTTGACTTAACTGAAAGTTCTTAGTTTAAGATTGATGCATGCTTTTGAATAGAGAAGAAACTAAATCCTTAGTGACTTGGTCAAATGTTTTTAATTTTAAGGACTGATACTGTATTCTATAATTTCAAGTTACTATATATTTACTACACTACCTTTAGATTTATTTAAAAGAAATAAGTGACAGTTAAAATCCAATCATCTCTTTCCTCTTATAAATACGCTCAAAATATATATTTATATACTCTCAAAAGTGTAATGCCATCCATGTTTTTTTCAATGAAAGTATTTCAACTACTCTTTTTTTATATCATATCTCATAAATTTATTTTGATTATTTATCTCTCTTCATAACCCATTATGATACATATTTTTGGGACCGCAAGAAGAGACATATGGAACATTTTTATTAGAGAGCACGGATGATGTGGCGCTTCCGAAGTATGTAAGTATTTTTCGTATACTCAAACGTTAATTTGAGAGATTAATTCCTTTTATTAGATCCAACTCTATTTTGACGGTGACTGTTATACTTAAAAATATATTTAAATCATTATCCTTAGGTTTGTTATTTTATTGGCTCGGCAATTTTCTTAACACCCTCAATTCTTTATATTGTAACCATGGATATAATTTTTAGGGAGATTTACTGTGCAGTCCCAATTATCAGAGATATTTATCAAATGGTCCCAAGTTTTAAAATATTTATCAAATGGTTCCAGAGGTGTTGTCAATGCAGCGCATGGTGTTGTCACGTGACAACCCTTGACAACACCATGCGTTGTATTGACAACACCTCTAGGACCATTTGATAAATATTTTAAAACTTGGGACCATTTGATAAAT
>JANTPZ010093251.1:0-12645 GCA_025593235.1 Vachellia pachyceras | reverse complement strand
TAAATATAATTATCCCTTCTCTTAACCTATTTTAATGGACTTCTTAAACTTTGTAATTCAGTTAAGATGATTTCATAAAAGGGGTGGAGGGAGAATTGGGCTTAGATTAGGTGTCCTATCATGTTCCCATAAAACACATATATTAGTTTCCATCTTATTATAAGTTCATTTTAATTAATTCTTAGATATTCATGATTTTTAGTCATATCATTAAATATGCCATCAACTGATACAATTTTTTATATTTATCCTTGTTAAAACATTATATTTATAAATTATTCCCACATTTATCTCCTCTTTCTCTCTTTTCAACAATATTTAAATAACAATAAACTTAAAAGCAGTCATTAACAATTTCTAAGTTACTACCAACAATTTTTTCTGAAAATGGGCTTATCATAAGATTTAGAGTGGTATTTTTTTTTTTTGGTTCACTTAATTATTGGTGTTGCAAAATACTAAAGGGTTGTATGCCTCAAAAATAATTTGGGTTAGACCAGTTAGAAACCCAACCAGAATCATGATCATCCGCCTAAGAGTCCAATAGTCAAGCGACTAAGGAATGCGTGGAGCCCCATCTAGAGCTCATGTCCGTTATCAATTTGTCTCTGGACGTCAAACTAAATGGTTAGGATCTGAAGATTCAGCGATCACAACCCCTAGATTCCTAGGGATTATTAGATAGGGTGGACAATGTGAATGAGGCCAACGACTAACTATTTATTTTTACCCTCCTCTCCATGTAGGCATTTAGAATGCTTTGAATACACCAAATACTCATAAATCATTCTGGTATGATGCAAACAGACATCCACCACATAGGATAAGATGCCACATAGATATCCACGTCATTCTCCGTTTGAGAAAAATTTCAGGGTGAAATTGTTCCTTTGATAAAACTTTTGGGGTGAAATGTACATATTTCAAGACAACATGATCCCACGTGGACAAATATATGGCATCTTATCTTATGTGACGGATGTCTGTTTGCTTTTCCGTTTAATTAGGGCAACATTGTTTCGTTTTTATACTTCCAAGGTGAAATTGTTTCATCAAAAACTTTCAAGGTGAATACGTTCCTCCAGAAAAACTTATAGAGTGAAGATGTACCTTAACCAATACTAAAAATATTTACACTTCATTCTTTTCTTAAGAGAAATATATCTGATCCAAGAGTCTTCTTTTAAGCCCGTGTTTTATGGAGTTTATGTCCGTTGGCCCAAAAATAAAGTTTGGATCTCCCGCTAACCTAAACTGGTGCTCTAACCAACTATGCTATGAAAGCTAAATGATTCTCTATTTGCTCTGTTTGTTTTGTCCGTTGGCACAATGGGTGCGCTTACCGAGACACTTTTCCTCTCACATAAATTGCCTCGGAATCTGTGTTCGTTTTCCCAACGGGCTATCCAAACGGAGCCAATTAAAGTTAAAAAAATAAAAATAAAGCCCCAGAATATTTTTCGTTCTCAATTATTTTCTTTAAAAAAATTTACTTGATATATATATAAGGCTTAATGCTATCAAAAATTAAAGCTTTCAGGGCAATGACATGGGATGTTATAGTTTAAGATGAGACTTTGATGGTTTCATTCGTCGGAGTGTGAGATTCAGTTAGCAACATGACCCTTGAATTCCCCAAGGGATGTTTAATTACGGCATGCAGACTTTGAATTCTATTTTGTTCTTAATTTCATTGATCAATTCAAAACTCTTGAATTGTTGCAATTTGATGGTGCTATAATATTTGTTTAAGAACATCTCAATATTTCACTTACATGTTTACTCATCTAATCCTATTTATAAATCACTTTCATTATTAAATGTGCATTTAAATTTAACTTTTGAACTTTACCCCTATTTAATATATACTATAACGTATGAGGGCAAATTCAGTGTATAATAAATGAAGGGGTAAAATTGTATATTCAGATGAAAAATTTAATGATATAACTTATAAATATGATCAAATAAAACCTTGTTTTTCCCTATAAATAGTAACAGAGAAATATTAATTAGAGGGAGAACTTGCAATGTCTTCTCAAGTTACAATAAAGCTAGCAAAATTGTAAGAGGAAAAATGCCATTACTTGATATTTTTAATGATATAATGACGGAAAATCTGTTGCTAAATAGCTATTTTCCGTTGCTAAAACGAGGGCCGTTAATATTTTCCATCAATAAATGAAAATTTTCTAGTAGAAAATAGCCATTTCATGATAGATTTTTTTGTCGCTAAATGATATTTTTCTGGTAGTTTATAATTTGGACAATATTTTATTTTTGGAAGCCACCTTAAATTATATAAGGTACCAAAGGGATCATGTTACAACAGCTTATACGTGAGAGATCGATTATTATTTGAATATAAATATAACAAAAGTTTCCCAAGCCATCAAATTCAACGAATTTTTTCCAGATGATCAAATACCAATATGGATCATTATTACTTTGTGAACTCGGAAGCAATATCCAAAAGCTCATATATAGAGTAAGAGACGTACAAGTTTCTGAAGGTTCCAAGAAGCTTAATGTTTTAATTTGTTCAATAGTTTTAAATATAATTTGAAAGCTTACATGCATATATATTAGCAAGCTTTATTTTCTAGTTTTTTGAGGCTACGTAATGGTTCTGCAACTCACCACTCTTCAACCCATTACTAGAAAAATATCATTTAACGATGAAAAATCTGTCGCTAAATGGCTATTTTTTGTTGTTAAAATGAGGGTCGGTAATATTTTCCGTCGCTAAATGAAAATTTTCTGATGAAAAATAGCCATTTAACGATGATTTTTCTGTCGTTAAATGGCATTTTTCTGGTAGTGGCCGATCCAATAAATATTAATAATCATATATGTCAAAGAAAGGCATGGATTTGAATTTTCATAAATTAGTTACAAAAGATTAGAAAATTAATCCATTGGCGACGTCATTATTCAATTCAATATTCATTCATTTATTAATGATTTTGCTAAAGTCAAGATGTTGTGTTCATCTTTAATTAGAGAGGCTGCAGCTTCACGAGTCATGTAAGGCCAAATAAGAAAAACTCAAGATACGGTTATATATATATATATAAACAAAGCACAAGTTAGATGAGATAATACTCTTATATCTAATCCTACTTACACATCTTAATTATATATTACTGAATAATAACAAAAGGAAACTAAAGGGCATGGATCAAATCAGGCGGCAGTTTTTAATTAATTAATTAATTATTCAAATGCACATTGGATCAGCAGATTAATATGTTTCATTGTCATTGTCTTTTCTCTCATCAAACGTTTCACCTAACATTATATATGAATGGCAGAATTAATGGGTTTTATTTGATTATTATCTTAATGCATGATTTGATGATTTGATTCCTTTCTTCTAAGTTGGGATATATAAATATAAGTATGTATATATATATGAGCTCGTTAGTTAATTATTCACTCACATATGATAATTACAATAAATTAAAATAGATGGACAAGTTGTGATGATGAGAGAGCATGGTGGTGGTGCAGTTCTTGAAAATGATTTAATATAATTAATGTATTAATTATTGCTTGCCTCCCAATTTTGCTTCTTCTTGGTTTAATTACTTTGTTCGTACTCGTTTGGGAATATCGTAGAGAAGTACTTTTACGCAAATCGAGGTAAACATGTGGAGGAAGTTATCTCGTTTTACAGAAAAATACTGTTGAACGTCCGTTTAACTTTTAGAAACATTGTTACAAACAAATCATTCCTAAATCACTCAGTTGATCATCCTGTTGTTATTTAATCTGACATGACATGTCCCAATTGCAATTTTTTTCAATTAAATTCGTTGAATATTTTTAATTAAATAGGTGGATATACGTGGGTGTAGATATAGATCAGCAGGCCAAAAGCAATGAAATGTGCATGTTGGGTAAAAAAGCAATAATAGTAAGTAGTAATGTCACCTGAAAGTAGCTTTATTATATAAATTAATTTAGGACCAAAGCAATCATCTTTATATATATATATATATAAATAAATTCAAGAAAAATTATCAAAAGGTTTCAAGTAATAGAATTAACCACACAATGGTCTTAAAGTTTCTCAAAATTACCATAAGATTTCAGGAGTAGTTGCTGATGTTGTCCTTAATAACCTTGCTAGCTTTCATTAGGCTTGTTTGGAACAACGTTTTCAAAAGCCAAACGCACATTCAACAGTTTTTTCCTCAAAACTAGATAATCTCCTCCACATATTTACCTCGGTTTGCGTAAAAATACTTTTCTACTGCGTTTCCAAACGGGCACATTAACAACCTCAGCAGCCAGTCCTGAGACATTATAATAGTTTTGTGAATCCGTAGGACCATTTTGTGGTTAAATCAGTTGCTTGAGACTTCTGGATAATTTTCTCTAAATTTATCACGTAGTGATTAACTATGAAACCTCCATCGGCTCTTTTAGGTGTTGGATAATTATCTCTTTCGGTTTAAATTCTCTGTTGAACTGTTGTCATCATTACCTGTTTCTTATACTGTAATTAATAATTAATAATAATAAAATTTTTATATGAATTGTTGGTTTGTGAAAAGATCTCTCACATGGGCAACATCGTGATCTGCTAATTAAAAGGTTGTGAATAATTTACTTTGTTTTGCATTAATTAAAAACAAATTAAAGAAGCAATTATTTTGTAGCAATATATTATTCAATTATTTTTACCCTCCTCCTTCAATTTAAAAAGATTAACGTCAAACGGTAACATTTTTAAGAGTAAGAGGCAACATTATTTTATTTTAGAAATTTCAGGTTAACAATACTCTTAAAAAACTATTGAAACAGTATTACTTATGAGGAAAACCTTTCAAAATATATTTGCCCATTAACACAAAATTAGATATTTGGCAGAAATTAAGATGTTTACAGCTTACTGATTTTCTTCCTTGTTGAGAATCAATAGATTAATCACTTTTATACGTCAAATTAATAATAAAAAACTAATTAAACTTCATAGACGATAAAAAAAAGTATACTTAAAATTGCCTAATAAGAAATTAACATGTACTCGTCCTCTAGAGTCACATACATGAATTTACACATGATATTGTCAATTTGACACCTGATGATTAAATTAATTACATTACTTGCATAAGTGAAACCCACGTATTAATAATTGTACTTCAAAAAAAAAGTTTAAGCCTATGATGAAGCATGCATGCCATGTGGTGGCTCCTGTCACGCTAATTATGGGATTAAAAGAATAATTAAATTCCCCAAGAGATTAATATATTAGAAGTAGACGTATACAATAAGTTGGGAGTGATAGCTAATCAACCTTAAAAAAATAAAAGGAAAAATTACTCAGAGGTCCCAAGCAACAGAATTAATCACAAAATGATCTTAAAGATTTACAAAATTATCATGAGTTCCCAGGAGTGGCTGCTGATGTTGTTAATGAAGGCTAATAAGGTTGTTAATGACAACCTCAACAGCTACTCCTGGGACGTTATGGTAATTTTATGAATCTTTGAGACCATTTTGTGATTAATTCTGTTGCTTAGGGCTTCTGGGTAATTTTTCCATAATAAAATGACTTTTAAGGGTAGTATGGTTTTAAATTATATTAAGGGTAGTATAGTTTTAAATTATGGGACTTCATTCGTTATTATTCCACTTGTCAAACACTGGAGTATTATCACAATTATTAAATCATGCTAATAATAACTTTACATGGAATTGAATTATATATTTACGATAATATACGATTAAGTATTTAAAGATAATGACATATAAAATTTATTTTTTTAACGAAGATAAAGAATAAAATTTAACAATCAATCAGCCATCTACGTCACGATAAGAGATTGATGTTGAAGATATATACTCGTTCACACACACGACCCTATCTCATGTGGGCCTCTTCAATTAATTAATTAATTATTAATAGTTTTGATAAAGTACGTTCGTGACTCATGACCACACCAAAGAGGTTGTAATTATTGCCTAGGGGTTGGTCCGACTGATGGATTAAGGGAAGATAAGGTTCCATATACCCATCAGATCCTAGACTCGAACCCTAGAAAGTCCTAGCGCACTCTGGAGCAACTCCGGATTAATCTGAATCTGAAAAAATCCGGGATACTGATGGGTGAAATCACATATTTCTTATTAAAAAAAAAGAGGTTTTCATTATTATTCATCAAATTTATATTTTTATTTGATTTCAAATTGTTTCCTTTGATGTTCATCCAGCAGCCTCCTCCATTAGAGAAATTCTAAGAAAACGACACAACCCAATCTCCATCACTTTGCTTTCTCATTTATTGCTCTGATTAAATCAACTCTTTTTATACAAATTTAATTTGGATCCATTTTCAATATTGAAAATCATAATTTCTCCTTACGTATATTTTTTCCCTCCTCCTACTCATCCTGCATTTCTAATATTTTCGAAAGAAAGCTATCATATTTTATTAATTTTCTCTTGAAATTTAGTAATTTTTCAATTGTATCTTTGTTTAGTTACCACAAAGTGATTAAAGATACTGAATAAATAATAGTAAATTATGAGTACATTTATATGGTAAATTTAATTCAATGAAGCTATTTACATTGAAGATAAAAAAAATACATTGGTGTTGTTTGGCAACTCGTTAAGAAGTTTTAAAAACACGTTCAACAATATTTTTTCGTAAAATAAAATAATCCCATTTATATATTTGATTCGATTTACTTAAAAGTACTTCTCCATCGTGTTTTTTTACGAACAACTATCTTTGTCATGTAAATAGAATATCATACAATTCTTCTTGATTATGTTTATCAGTATTGTATGAAATTTTTGGGATGTGATGATCAAGATGTAGATTGTGATGGGGACAATGGGGCTGATTTTGAAAGGGTAGCTTGGCAGGACATACGCGTGAAGGACCAAGCACTGATCGATGAACTGTGCTTGAAAGTGACCAGAGACAATAATTTATATATTTATAGATAGATAATTCAAAAAATTAGTAAATTTCAAACGTCTCATCATAATTTTGTTGTCGTGCCACTTACTTGGGATTGATTTGGTTGACAAAATACGATAAGGTAGCCATTGTAGAGCTACAGCGAGCCTACAAGAAACTTCTGGGAATAAAAGCAACTCATCAGGTCAAGTTTCCACATTATATTCATCGTACACGCACACACGATATCCCTTTCATCATTATCGTTTCAGACCAGAACTTCCAACAAAGCTTTAGTCAAAATTATACCAAGCGCAAAGAGAGAGAGAGACAACGATATAATAATTCGTAGGACCCATGCATGTATGTATGATATGGATTCCTTGATTTGATCGAGAAATGAAATGTTTGCAGCAATTAAGATGATAATGGGTTCGTTTGGTAAAGCGGTGGAGAAGTACTTTTACATAAGTTAAGGTAAATATATAGATGAGATTATCTCGTTTTACAAAAAAACAAACGTGTTTTTGGAGGTGCTTATGGGGTTGCCAAACGGTGTCATTATATACATATACACTCGATCACTTCCCGATGGATCCCTAGCTAATGCATGGTTGGGGCCCAAAAACATTGAAAGAGGAGCTGCATATGAGGAGGTGGCTGTGAATTTTGGTGGCATCACATGGGGGTGGTATATGTACAAATATATGTTTGAAAGATATATAGTGCTTGTTTGGTGACACCGTTTCTCAAATGGTACACACATTTCAATATAAAACCATTTCGAGATCTGTAAAAACCATCTTGTAATCATTAAAGCCATCTTGAAATCCATAAAACCATCTTGAAATCCGTAAAATACCTCGAAATCTATAAACTCATTTCTCCCAACAAACTTCCCAAACACACCAGGTAGTACACGAAATCGTTCTATATATATTTATATATCATGATAAGATTGAAAGGGAAACCTAATGCGTGTTTTGAGCATATGTGAAGCAGATTTAGGGTTGGTTTGGATGCTAGGTTTGAAACCTAGGTTTCACAGATTCCGAGGTAAAACCTAGGTTTTGAAATGTGATTTATATTTGGGAAGTTATAGTTTTTACAGATTTCGAGGTAAAAAAGTAAGAAAAAGTGGGTATGAAAGAGGAAAGTAAGAAAGAGAAAGAGAGAAAAAGTAAGAAAGAGGAAAGTAAGAAAGAGTAGTAAAAAGAGAGTATGAAAGAGAAAACCTAGGTTTCAAACCTAGGTTTTGAAACCTAGGTTTCAAAACCTCTCTGCCAAACGAGCCCTTAGCTTATATTGTTTTCATTTGTTGTGTTGCACTGTGGAGGATTTAATTAGCTTTAATTGCTCCTCCACCACTCACTACGGCTCATATCATATTTATGATTCTTCAACCCTCTGCATTATTCACCTTCAATTCTTCAACCCTGCACATTATTGAATCTTCACATTAATTCATCATTCATAATTTCAAATTCAATCTTGGTCCTCTTATTATATATTTTTAAGATGCAAAGACAATCACTTTTTTCCTATTTATAAGTCACATCATTAACTTTTTATATAAATGTACACGTTTCTTTTCTTGTTGCATTGACGTTATTCTCTTGAACTATAATGTATATCAAATATAGATAAAATTAAAAATTTATTGAATTTCAAAGCAAAATTAACCGAGTTCTAGGTTTTCTTAATTATTATTTGTGAAATATGTTGAAGTTGATTTATAAACATGATTAAAGAGTATAACAAACCTAGAAAATCAGCTTCAATGTCATTAATAATTTCAAAAATATCATGTTCATATTTACTATATTTGTTTTTCAAAATTGACTCATTCAAAATAATGTTTAAGTTAAAAAAACTGTGATATTATTTTTAGAACATTGAAAAAAATTATAGTACATGTGACCCATGCTTAGAGTGGCTAGTTTCAATAAATTTTGTGTTGCATGCATGTACACAGATATTATATCTACAAAGCTAGCTATATGTGAGCATGTACCATCTTGAAAAATTTAGGCCCTAGGTATTTGTTTATAGGAATCAATTAGACATAATTATTGACATATTGAATTAATGTGAATCTATTGAATCACTTTCGAAGATTCTAGCTAGCTACAGACAGAGTTAGTGGAAGGAAATGACTAGGAAGCTGGTCATAGGAATTAATGAATATAATACTATTATGGTTAATTTATTATCAATTAATTACTCATATTTAAGTCCAATAGTAGTACATAGACTATAGGCTGTATATAGATTCATATATAATAGCACAAGATATATAGCCTCGCACACTGGTTTGTTTTCATGCGCACAATTATTTTTTTTTTATGAACATTTGTTTAAACCCTGCTGGTATCCGACCCTTTGGATCGATTAATCCGGTTCAGGGGAAGTTCTGGGTGGTTAAGTTCTAACCCCGTCTCAAATGGCCATGCGGGGATCGAATCGTAGTCTGCCCTACCAAACTCAGCCCCAATCACCATTGAACCAGTAACCAATTGGTTATGCGCATATCACATGGATGTTTTGTTTTTTCGTCCCTCTTATGAATTAGTTTATTTACGCTTCCTCTGCTCTTTCGGACAAAACAAAACAAAGCATAATTTAATTAATGAAGTCTCATCATTAAATAATTGAGAGATCTAGATCTTTTCTTGGAGGCAACACAGCTAAAACAGATACCAAACAAATCATCTTCCTTAAGCTGAAATTAATTAATTATTAATATTATTTTTTCTTGCGCCCATCAGCTAGGGTTTTCTCTATTTCATTGTATACTCGATCGGCTTCGCATCATGCATTATAATTATTATACGTGGAAAACTAAGCATACATGAGACTTTTCTTAATTAGTGTGATTATATTATTTTAATATGCTGATGATTATTATATTAAATAATAAAATATTTAAGTCCTGTACAGGTTTTATATCATGTGAAAGCAATGAGTTAAGATTTGTGCAGTGCACTTAATATATAATAATTAACTTTAGGTTAAAGTAATGTATGTGATGTATAAAGGCAGTATCAATGAATAAGACACAATGGGGTCAAATCCCTTAATCTTGATCAGGTTTTGGGATTAAAATAATCAGATAATCTGTTTCTTTCTTTCTTTCTTTTTTTTACCTTTTCTATCAGTCGGTCAATAATCACTCACACATTAAGAATCCCAAAACTTTAATTTTTTTTTATTTTCTGAATTGTGGGACCCTCTTTGATATCTACTTTTCCTTTTTTTTTTTGCTATTAAAGCATCATCACTTTATAATTAGCTTCTATGTGACTATAATTGAGACACCCACTTTAGCATGCTATATGTTTAGGTCCAAATCTGCACCAACTAATCAAAGTGATCCACTTCCAAGCTAATGCTTGTTTCCCAATTTGTCATCCTCATGGAAATTTTTAATTTTGGTTCATGGGGTTAGAAATTGATCACTACTAAAAAAAATGCCATTTAACGATGGATTAAATGGTTATTTTCTGTTACTAAAATCAGGGTTGCTAATATTTTCCATCGCTAACAAAGAAACAAGATATAGTATTAATTGAAATTGAATACTTCAAGATTAAATTAAACATGACCAAATTAAAAGCACAAGGGAAATTTCACCCACCACCTTTGTCTTGCATGTGTGTGTGTGTGTACACCTTAATTTTCTACACGCGGCTCATAACCTTTGACAACTTTATCGAAAATCATGAAAGGATCCTTCAAATTGGGTTGGCATGGAAATTCAACCTTCAAAAGATATGAAAGATAATAAAGAGGGACATCAATTAATTAATTGTCTAATTGATTCTTGGAAAGCAATCATGAAGAGATCGATGTTATTGGAATCTACAAGGAAATTTAAGTGTGGACAATGATAATTTTAAAAATTAATTGGCCAATTGGGAAAGTCGTGAGTGATATTAACACGTTAATAATGAAATGGACATTCAATTCACAGACATCGTTTTCCATTAAAACAAATGGCATTTGATGTCAATATTGTCTATATTTGCAGATTCTTGATTTCAACGCCACATGTAACATCCAAATATATATACACCAAAGCTATCTCTGCAGTTAGGTTTGGAGCCTTTCACTATATAACGACAACCCCACCACATAAATCCATTGTGTTCCCATACACACGTTTCTTCTTTATGTGTCTATATATATATATATATATCTATGTGTGTGTGTTTCATCATCATGAGTATGGTTAGGGTTTCACTCGTCCATCACTTTGTCCAATATATATTTAGTTTTTTTTGAAAAAATTACCCAGAGGTTCCAAACAACAGAATTAACTATAAAATAGTTCAAAAAATTCATAATATTATTATAAGTCCCAAGAGTAGCTGATATGGTTGTTATTAACAGCCTTACTAGCTTTCATTAACAATCTTAGCAGCTACTCCTGGGATATTATAGTAATTTTCTGAATCTTTGGAACCATTTTGTGGTTAATTCTATTGCTCGGGACATCTGGATAATTTTCCCTGATCTTTTTTAATATTCCATGATACAATCCTAATATATAACATCATCTTCTCTGTTTTTACATGAATTAGAGCATTGTAGTACTAATATCGGGATGGCACCCTCAAACATATTTTCTGTATTTACACAGGCTCAAATTTTATAATTAGAGAAGTCATAACCTACTTCTATTATGGCTAATGCTTATCGTAACAGCATCTTCTCTTTCCACTTATAATATGTAAAATATTTAAAATTATTGAACAAATGATAGATGAAAATAACGTTTTCTTTTTAAAAAACAACATATATCTAGATAGATTGATAGATAAACATCCACGTTTCGAGCTTAGAATTTCTTTGCTTTTTATAACTGCAAGAAGATTGGTGGAATTGAATATTGAACTTATCTTGATCTTCAGATTTCTAAGCCCTGCCAGATAGGCCCTACACATACAATTAATAGAATGTGAAGAATAACTTAGCAGAGGGATAGATAACAGAATAAAAGAAAAGTCAATGTTTCGATAGAGGTCATTATCAATGGTATAATTAACGTGATTTATCTAGATAGACGTGTACTTTCTTTTAAGAACAATTACTTTTTTATGCTTTTTTTTTATTTTTAGGTGATAGATTCAGGGTATCCACCGCCAGCAGTATTGACTAATCTCATTTGCTGATTGTAGGCATATCGATGGGTGGGACAGCTGGTCTTGAATTTTAAAGAAGCTACGTGCCTAAAGTATGATTCAAACCCCTGACCTTGGTTAAACTTAAATTAGCCCCCACCACTGAATCAACCCCAAGGTTTTTTTATGCTTTTTTTATCAGGAAAAGGAAAAGGGGGAAAAAAAGCATGGGAGGTGCTAGCTTTCGTTGCTGTTGATGTATGATACCTTTTTCTTCTAAGGTGGTTAAAGGTTAAGTACAGTTGGTTTTGAAGGTATCTATGATATGATGGGAGCAAGCAATAATAGAGGCACAACAACGTTAATATATATATATATAATATTTATTTCTTTATGTATATTACAAAATGGAATCAGAAAAGAAAAAGAAAAGGAACATAACGACGGAGAGGTGAACGTGGGATGTTAAATTTTAGGGAGATTTATCGTAAGGTCCCAAAGAATGAAGTTATTTATGAACAGGTTCTAAGATGTAGTGGGATAAATGCTTCACCTTTTTATTCAAATTACATATATAGCTACAGATAAAGAGGCACCTTACA
>JANTPZ010093250.1:0-11770 GCA_025593235.1 Vachellia pachyceras | reverse complement strand
CAAGTAATATTTTCATCCCAAAATTCAACATATGCAAAACAAGACAATTCATCAAACCAACAATTTTTTTTTCATCTAGATTTTAATCATATGCATAAAATGGTCAAGAAAATTCATGAAGCCAAACAATTTTTTTTACAAGTAATTATGCAATAGGTGGGATTGGTCTGTTATAATTTTTTAGAAAAAATATATTTAATAATTTTTATTTTAAAAGAAATATTATGAAGAATGAAGTTATTATTGTTATAATTTTTAGTTTATATATTTAAAATTGAAAAATATATGCATAAAATCTGGCATCTTTGGAGGGTCCAGCCATCCAGTAGAGTAGGGTTGGAAAAACGGGTTGGGCCAACCCGTCAAAAACTGGCGGGTTAGGGCTGGCGAAAGCCAGCCCGCCCCGCTCAACCCGCGGGTGCCAACCCGCCAGTTTAATTTTTTTTAAAAAAATACATATTATATATATTTTCTTACCTTTTTTCATCCCAATATTTTTTTACAAAGAAAAAGGTAATATTAAACTCCATTTTTAGGAAATTATTAAACACTTATTGATGAGATTAGAAAGAGAATCATGAAAATATGCAATCTTATAAAAAAAATTGAGTGAAAAATAGTAAAAAAATTATTTTTTTATAAAAAAATTAAAATAAAAAATCTGGCGGGCTGGGGTTGGCGGGGTGGACCCGCCCAGCCCGCAACCCGTGGGCTGGTCTGCATTCCCAACTCTACAGTAGAGCCTAGATCTCTACATTTCAAAACAGCAACGTACATGTCTTGCAGGAGGAGACTAAAGTTCTTGTTCTTTTGTGGGCTCTGACCCCACCGATATTTCTTTCCATTCTCCTAATGGACATAACCCCCTGTTATATAAGCATCATTCTATTAAAATTAATCATGTTATATATATATATGTATTAAAGTATTATCTGTGTTATTAAATGTGCAATTTGCCCGTTTAAAAACGTGATGGATAAATACTTTTACACAAATCGAGATAAATATATGAAGGAGATTATCTTATTTTACACAAACATTGATTAGCTGCGAATTAGCCATACATGAGGTCAGTATTCTTCTGGTAGGTGTGGCTGTTCACCTTCCTTCTCCATTTCTCCCTCTCTAAATTTCCTACTCCCTCACTCTATATTTATCTCTCACTCTAGCTTGCTCACACCAAGCTTCTACCAGTGCCTCATGCAATAGGTTAATCTCCCACATTTCCCTTATTTGTTCACCTTCTTCTCCATGGAACTACCTTCATAGCCAACCATATCCTTCCAAAGCTCTTCTCCTTCTCTGGGTTAAACTCTCTCTCCACCATGAAGACGATCATGGCCGCCAAGTCCCCCCACGACTCTTCCTTCTCCTTCTCCAGAAGGTACTTCCATTTCAACAAGAAACTCGACCACCACCACCACGACGAGGGCGACATCGAAGAACAGGTCCTTAACATTACCCCATCCTCCCACCAATCTTTATGCCATGAACAACACTTCCCCAGCAACAAGAGTGCTTCAAGATTCAAGTTAGCTCTCACTCTCTTCACCAAAAGCCGTTCCTTGCACCACCACCACCACCGTCACTCTTCCTCCTCATCCTCTCTCGCCGGCACCCGAGTGGTAGGAACCCTTTTCGGCAACCGACGAGGGCTCGCGCACATCGCCTTCCAGGAGGACCCCAAGTTGCACCCACCCTTTCTCATCGAGCTACCCACACCCACGAGCGTGCTGGTGAGAGAGATGGCTTCTGGGTTAGTGAGGATCGCGTTGGAGTGCGAGAAGAAGAAGAAGAGCAAGAACAAGAAGGAGAGGCTAGTGGAGGAGCCAGTTTGGAGAAGCTACTGTAATGGAAGGAAATGTGGGTATGCGAATAGGGTGCAATGTGGAGAAGAGGAGTGGAAGATACTGAAGGCGGTGGAGCCGATATCTATGGGCGCCGGAGTGATTCCGGCGACGTGTAGCGGCTCTGCGGAGGGCGAGGGGGAGGTGATGTACATGAGAGCGAGGTTCGAGAGGGTGGTTGGGTCTAAAGACTCAGAAGCTTACTATCTCATAAACCCAGATGGAAGTGGTGGCCCTGAGCTAAGCGTTTATCTGCTCAGAGTTTAGAACTTGCATAATTAGCTTTTGGCCATGGATTTGCCGCTAAATCTGACATTAATGTTTGTTGCCTTTAATTGATATATGGTAGATTTTGAAGCTTGTTCTGGGTGTGTTAATATTAGTGCATTATTAGAATATTAATTAATGCACGGTTTAGCAATATATATAACTTGGTTGAATGTTTATGATTTTTTATGAATGCGGAATTTTTAATAGAAAAGAAAAGTATTCTGGGGATAAGTTTTTGTCCGAAGTTAAACTACTTCGTGAATATGGTAAAAGGACGTCATAATACAAGTGCTAAAAGCTGTTTAAGCAAGAATTTGTTGGGTTTGATGCGTCTAATATGTCTTTGGTTAATACTTTTTTGTAATGTTTCAACCTCTCAAATGCCTTTTTTTACTTTTGATAATTAGATTAAAATGTCATTCATTTTATGTAAAAGATAATTATTATCAAAAGAAATAAGAACAAAAAAAAACATTTGAGAAGTTTAGGCATTTTAAGGGCAATAAAAAAACATTAGAGAAAGGCACATGAGAGGTCCCTAGCTCAAATTTGTATGACTCGATAGTACTCGGACATTACACAAACTCAATTATTTAAGCAAAGGGTTTGGAAAATTTTCTCAACATATACATTAATATTAAAATTGGAGAAAATATTATTTATATTAAATGAAGAAAATATACAGTAGCTAGCGTTTCTGAGAAAAAGGTAGGAATGCATTAGTGATGCAGTGGATGAGCATATACATATATACATACATATATATATATAACTTGGTTTGCATGAATAACAAGACAAGCTACATTTTGTTTTGTTATATTCATATAAATTAGAGATCTTTGTTGAATACATTAATCCAGCTTATATATAAATATATATATATGTTAATTAAAAGGATTATTTTAATGGGTCCGTTTGAGAAAGCGATAAAGATATACTTTTACGCAAGCCGAGGTAAATATATGAAGGAGATTGTCTCTTTTACGGAAAAACACTATTGCAAGTACTTTTGGGTGAGAGTTAAACGTTTTCAAACAAGCACAATAAATATAATTTATAAGTACGGAGTAGACGCAAGCAAGCATAAAAGACCAAGAAAAGAAAAGTGAATTAAATAAAAGGAGTTAGTGAGCGTGTCATCAGCTGAATATTACGACTAATATTTGAGTCTTTAAATCTTTCTTGGTACCGACCATGAGATGCAGTGGCTCAACAACATCTGATTTCTCTTTTAACCTTTCAAGGAACCATCATCGTCATTACCATCATTTACATATGTTTGTACCTTAAAGAGTTTATGTAACCAATATATTTACTTGTTTGCCAAAACATTCAATATTTACACAAATTGAGATAAAACTCATATGACCATATTACATATTTACCTCGTAAACTGTAAATTACATTAAAAATTTAGTTTCAAACGTTGATCCTAACAGGCTCGTACACACACTCATGCATTTTTCAAAGCTTATCTTGTTTAAGGTTTTGCACAAGGATTAAGATTTAAGAATATGATCTTTACCATTAATTAATACTACATCATATCCTTGATTAATACAAGTGTCAATTTACTAATTTAGATAAATTAAAGAAATTAGTTATGTTTGTTATTTGTAACAAGTATAATTTGTTTTCCCCAAAAATACCATCTTTGATAATGACTATCATTGGATATAAACTCCTTAAAGTATGCTATCAATAAATCGGATTGAAATCTTAAATTTAGGATCAAATCAAATTTCATACTAACTCATATATCAAAGATTAAAAGTAATGTAAAATATTACTCCACATGAACTAAAATACCCATAATTAATATTGTAATAATTTAGCTAGAATGTGACATGCAATTGTAAGCGATGAGAAATGAACTTGACAAGAAAACACGATGAACACCGAGTGTTGGATTTCTGACAAGGCTTCATTTTGGCCATTCACTTTCATGCGTGTGTGATCGAAGAGGTTAGTCACCTAACAGCACGAAGAATTAAAATTTAAATGTTTTGTTGGAAGGCATGTCAAAATCGGTAATACATAACAGTGTTTCAAATATAATTACCTCTAAAACGAGATATACTATACGCTTTGAAAAAAAAACATTACTTTGATAGTTACAAAGGCCCTGTTTGTTTTAGAGCCGTAAGAGTACGTTCACACAAGTTGAGATAAAATTTCTATCATATAATTATCTCGTAGATCATAATTCACGTTGGAAGAGTAACTTCCATCTATAATTCAAACACACCGAAACTTTTTGAATCTATGTTCATAAATGTGTCAACATTTGGTACTTAACATTATCTATATAACAAAACTACCTTCAATAAAAAAAATAAAAAAGATGTATGTGCCTAACCAAAAAAAAAAATGCGTGGTTGAAGTTAGCAAGGTTATCAAACCCGGACCGATGACCAAGCTGGACAAGGTGGTGAGTTAAAGGTCAGTGAGTCAGATCGGAGTCAAACTAGGGGTCAGACCGGTGAGGAATAAAAAATGAAAAATAAATCCTATCACACATTGACAAAATCAAACTATCCAAAATTAAAGATTTCAAGAACTAAATAGTAAATTATATTATTAACAAAATAACAATTACCAAATCAATCATATACTTATAACTTATCTATTATCTAACATTATTTACAGTTTCAAAATATTCATCTTAACAATATATCAAAATATATATATGGTAATGTGACATTTTGTTTTTCCCCTCCAAACACTTATTTTATTATTGAAAATATAAGGTGGGGATATTTTTAATACCAAGAAAATGACTTAAAGCGTTTGCTGATCATGAATAATTTGAAAATTTGTGCAATTACGTCTTAGAAAATAAAGGAAAAATCTTATAAATAGTGGTGCTGGGGTAGCATTCCATTGTCCTTCTAGATATCGTAAATAGGTGGATTAAAAAAATCTTGTCTCAAGCATATGTAAGTGGTTAAATTGTGAATTATTAATAAAAAGCATTCTAACATTATTATTTATTATGTTATTGTACATACATTTTTTTTTATTTTTTTACCCTAGTGTATACATTTTGAGGATATTTTTTTACCTCAACCTCAAATTTAAGTATATTTCATTAGCATCTATTTCACTAGCTTATTTTCTGTGATTCATGATTTACAATTATGCTGGAAGTTGGTTATAATCAAGTTATAGTTAGAATAGATTGTATTGATGTTATTAATCTAGTATCTCGAGGTTGTAACAGTAATCATCTATTAAAAAATATTATAGATGAGGTTCGTCTGATAATCTCTCAGAATTGAAATATAGTGATACAACATGTTACGATGAAGAACAACATTCTAACGGATAGACTAGCCAAAATGGCTCGGGAAACTTTTGTTATTAAGAATTTATGACCAACCTCTTTTGATTTACAGGAAGGGGTGTTGAAGGAAGATAATTTTCATCTTTGACACTATTGTAATGTTTTGAAGTTTTGTTAATGATATCTAGTTTTTACTAAAAAAATAATTCCTAATAAAATTTTTTTAAATATAATTAACAATTTTTTTCCCAAAAAATGCCTCCAACACAGGTAAATTCGTCGTATGAATATAAACTCAGATGATGAATTTGAATCCTAAACTTGGTAAGATTTTAAATCTAAACCATTCAAAATCCATCAATAGTCATAATTTATCACACTCAACAAAAAAAGTTTCAATAAATTATATATATGAGGTTATTCTATAAGAATGAGTTAATACGATTTCATAGGCTAAAAAATTAATAAAAAAAGGTAAACTTAATTTGTGAACTCATAAGTCCAATCCAGTTTATATATAAAACAGGTTTAATAGTAGTTGACACAATTTTACAAATTAAAACATTAAAATGATAAACTCGGAAAATGAACTCATAAGTGCAAAATTAATCCGTGTTCTCTAGTGTGCATGTATTACACCGAGATTAGTTCCTTACAATATAATGAATACAAAATTCAAATATCTATATATAGCTGTTGCTAGCCAATGGTCTTTAAATTAAAGTTATATACACTCTCTATTGGATTTTTTTTTATTTCATTAGTTGGAGGACTTCAATCAAACAACGCTTTGGTGCCGTGCATTTCTCAACTCAAAATAGTAATTAAAGAGTGACATTAAATATATTTTGTGTTTAGTTTTTTTTTTTGCCAAGATTTTATGTGTTTAGTTGAAATATATACTACCATATATATATAGACAATGGCCTATATCTATCGCCTCAGTTAATTTAAATATACTAGGATCATGTCACATTTAACTGTTGTGCAGAAAATTAAAATAAGTTTGTTCAAAAGGATTAATGTAACACAATATAGAGAGTCAATGCAGACTAAAGAAAATTAAATAACATAATTGCATGGGTACTGCATGTAGGGCTGAGCAAATGATCCGGAACTCGTTAGACCTGTCCGAACCTGCCTGAGAATTTTTCCGTTTGGGCCCGTCCAAAAAGGCCCGTCACAGGTGGGCTTAAACGGGACGGGGCACAGGCAAAGCCTCAGACTGTCCGTGCCCATTTATTTTTAAATTTTTTATATATCTTTATTTTACTATAATATATCTTAGCCAGGGTTATGAAACCCGGACCGAACCGGCCAGTCAAACAGGAAACCGGCGACCCGGGCTCCAGTTTAATTCTAACCCCGGGTTTGGGCAACCGGTCACCCCTATTTTTCAAAATGCTTTCGCTTCCCTGTAAAAGACAAGGAAGATGGCCCTCTCAACAGGGAAAAACTAGTTCACATGCAGTGCTGGCCCCATCCATCATTAGTTGTTGCCTTTGTGTAGAGATGGGAAAACGGGCTAGCCCGCCAACAACCCCCAGGTGGTGGGCCCGCCAACTCGCCAGCTTTTTTTATTTTAATTTTTTTATTAAAATATTTTTTCTATTTTTTTACCCAATTTTTTTCTATAAGATTGCATATTTTCATGATCCTCTTTCCAATCTCATTAATAAGTGTTCAATAATTTCCTAAAAATAGAGTTTAATATTACTTTTTCCTTTGTAAAAAAATATTGAGATGAAAAAAGGTAAGAAAATATATATAATATGTATTTTTAAAAAAAAATTAAAACGGCAGGTTGGCGGGCTGGCTCGCCAACCCGCGGGCTCAACCCGCCTAACCCACGGGGCGCGCTGGCGAACCCGCCGTTGTTAGGCGGGTTGGCAAGTTGGGCCCGCGGGCCCAACCCGTTTTCCCAACCCTACCTTTGCGTCTCCATATTTTGTTATATTAAGGCTAGCCAAGTGAGATAAGTAGCCGATGTAGAACTTGCAGTTCTCCCATTTTTTTCTCTTTGAAATACAGAGTTACATTGTTGGGCTGGATTTTATTGTTATGCGAACTTACGAATCAAACCACGTTAATCATATTGGCTTAGTTTCTAATCTATTAATACATGTTGCCTCACCTTGAACCCTGTTACTTGGTATATGCTCTTTATGCGTTGAATACTTGTAACAATTACATTGCTATTCTATATCATTTGACCTTTTATAAAAACTTTAATTGAATGACCTAGAATATAGATAGATTGACTTGAAAGAAAGATATGTTACAAAAGTGTGATGATATTTTTTTTTATTTCTTGCTGGTCTGACCCCCGGTGTGACCCACTGACCCTCAACCCACTACTTTGTCCGGTCTGATCACCGGTCGGATGTTCTTCACCTAAAATGCACTCATCTTCTCCCAGCCTCTCGATCAGCTCTGCCTCACTTGCCATGTTCAGATGATTTAATCAGAGCATTTAATCGCACCCTCTCGATCTGCTTTGCGTTTGTGTGGTGGTTGTTGATTGAAATTTTTTTGAGCTTGCTGATTGAAATTTCATAATCAAACTCAGAAGTCATTGTTAGACTATTAGTTATTGGTTGCTTATTGAAATTTTTTTGAACCTTCTCTTTCTGTTTTTGGGGGTGAATTCAAATCGAAACCCCCAACCCCATGACAAAGAAAATAAGAACGCGTTTTTTGGGGGATTATGTGAGGCAATAGCTTATTTTCCTTTGGTACAAAATTAACATTAGGTAGCTATAGCTAGAAAATTTGACAGACAAGTGCTAAAAAGCATTTACCATGGCCTAGGGGGGCTGGTCCGACTGGTTGTTCAGGGGAAGGCAAGACGCTGCGTACCCGTCAGGTCTTGGGCTCGAACCCTGGGAAGTCCCAGCGCACTCCGGGGCGACCCCGGATTAGTCTGGGTCCGAAAGGATCCGGGATACCTGGGGATGAAATGCCCTTTCGTCACTCAAAAAAAAAGCATTTACCATGTACATTAATAATTCAACAGTTCAATACCTAATGGTCCAGAAATGAGAAAGCATTTCAAATTCATTATGCCTGGCTTAATCGAATCTTACTCACTGGTCCAGAAATGAGAAAGCAAGTGGACAACGTGCACAAGTCCAGTCCAGATGCAAGAAAGAAAAAAACAGGCAGCTCATTTAACCCACCCGAACCCGACGGGTTTCATTCTACCCGTTTAATACGGGCCCAAATGGGTTTATCCGAACCCGTCTAACCATAAACGGGCGGGGCACGGGCTGACCATCGGGCCAGCCCGTTCCGCCCGTTGCTCTCCCCTAACTACATGTAAAAAAATAAACTTCTTCACACTCTCATTTTGTGTGTGTTTTCAATATAAACATAGAGATATTGCTAGTTTTTTTTTTTGAAATTAATCTTTTAGTTCTTATCATTATGATTTGATTGTATTCAATCCTTATACTTTGACTTAGTGCAACTTGATCCTTATAATTTTGATTCGATTGAATCAATTTAATGTCAGAGCTTTAATTTGACGCAACTTAATTCTTATGGTTTAATTTTCCCATTTTTTTCTTCTTATTTTTATGTACAATATGATGATTCATGCCAATTGGCTGGGCGGTTTTTAAATTAACACAGATATTAAAATACGAGAAGTTTCATGATCTCATCCGGTATTAATCAATTTTTGTCGTTCAATGTGAATTCGATGTCTTATATTATAAATTAAAATAAATATTTTGTTTATCTCCGGTATTCAAGACAGGGAGACAGAATATATATTCCGTCTGAAAAAAGCGAAGGGGAAATATTTTTACAATTTACAAAATAAGTATGTGAATAAGATTATCTTTTCAAAAAACACTGTTGAATGTGTGTTTGGGGAGTCCAAACGCTCACCCAAATACATCCAATGTAGACACACACTAATATATATAAATGAGACTTTCAAAAGTCTGTGACTCAACGTTTAGAATGACGTTTTCAGTTTAGCGGTGGCTAATAGTAAATATTAATTTTTGTTTATTAGAATCTTGTTAAAGCTTGTTTAGTTTCTCTTTGTAAAATCTAGGTTTTACATCAAAATTTAGGTTTTATCTAAGTACTCATATTTTTTAGAAAAGCTATTTTGGATACAAAACTTCTGTATCAAAACCTAACTTTTGAAAAAGTTATTTTCTTATCAAATCACACCCTCTTTCTTAATAAATTTTCTCTTACTTACTTTTTCTTTTTTTATCTTTCCTCTTTCTTACCTACTTTTTGTCTCGGAATCCGTAAAAGTCAATAACTTCCCAAACACAATCACATTTTAAAACCTAAATTTTATGTCGGAATTCGTAAAAACTATTCTCTAAAATATAGGTTTTACCTCAAAATCCGTAAAATTTTATTGTTAAAACGACCTCAAAACGGAGCCCTTAATTAATCACCTAACTGCTGCATTCTAGTTTTTATTGATCACAGAAATATTTGCCCCCTTCTATTGTCCCCACTCAAGGTTATATCAATCAAAGCACATTAACTTTTTTTAATTTAATACTACTGCACGTATTAGAAGTAAACGAAACATTTATTACTCCTATATTGTCATTGTTATTCAGTTACACTAATAATCTTTCTTATGTACAGCTCCTTGTCATTTCGAATATTATATTGTTGTCATCAATTCAATGTTTGAAAAACTTATTACCACTATTTCTAGTTGATTTTTTTCCACATGACTTTCAATCTTTTTTTTTAATGAACACTCCACCAATTTTTATTCTTACACTCCAAAATAAAAATATGAATTATTATTATTATTATACATCGTCCATCAAGTTAGGCACGATGTTGAACATGGGATGCATGTTTGCATTTTTGTATACAACATTTGTCTCCAAAATATAATATTATCATTAATTGTCTAAATTTAGGGGAGTTTAATTTAATCCAACCAAGTTTAAAAGGTAGGTTGCCGACGCAACTTCATTCACTGTTCATCATCGCCATTTGAGCTCTCTTACCCATTGGGCCAGCAAGCAAGCTCACTGTTCTTCGCTTTGTTGTCCATTCCCATAGCCCCACACACACACACACACACACTGCTCTGTTTTTCATTAATACCATTATTACTGCTTCTCTTCTTCCCATCTCGCCTCCCGCCTTTGTATGTCTTAAAATTTCAGTCTTCTTCTTCTTGTTCTTCTTCCCATCTCGCCTAACACCAAGCCTACAACAGCATGAACTGGAAGCAGAGATTAAGATCTCCATGAATGAAAATCTTCAAGCTTCTAGCTGGCCATCCCTGTTTCGGATGCTCTGTTTTGTTTTGTGTGTGTGTGTGTGTGAGAGAGCGAGAGAGCATTGGGAAAAAAACAGAGTCTAAAGGGACACAAAAAACCTATGGAGGAACAGAGAATATAAAAAAAAAACATCTCACATAAATCATACCCAAAAATAATTATATATTACAATTACTATGTCAACCATTTTCTTTCTGTACACTGTATTCTAATAATAATCCCAAATTTTTGACAGAAAAGAGAAAGAAAGGAACCCAAAAGGGTTGTTTGATTCAGTCCCTTCAAGGTCTGAATATGCTTCTGCTTCATATCTCATATTCTACTTTAAAGGAATGAGAAGAGGAAGAAGAAAACTGAATTGATATTAAATCATACAATTTAATAAGGATTAACAAAAAACGGTGTGCGCCTGTATATATATATATATATATATATCAGTTGTGAGGTGTAGAATCCACAACAGAGTTGTGTCTCTTGGAGGGACCTGAAGGTGGAATTGGAACTCCTTTGGGGAAGAAATTGAAGACCAAGTCTCCTCTGTCTCTGTAGTACACATGCTTTCTCTGCAGAATCTGATCTCTGTTTTCTCCATAGCTGGTTTTCCCTGTTCTTATTGCACCACAAGAGCCACTGAGAAAGATCAAAATCACGAAGAGAACAAGAACCAACATGTTGGTTGAAGATGATTCGCAGTGAAGATGCACAGATTTGGAGGAGGAGGAGGAGGAGGAAGTGGCCATTGAAGAGAGAGCTTGTGCTTTAGTTAATTATCTACCTTGCATATATACACGCACATATATATCTACCATGCCCATCATAGTTCCGTACTTCTTAGTGTGTAAGATATTCATTCCTATATTCTTTCTCCCCTTAATTTCTAAGTCAACGAGAACGATTTTCCAGGAAAATTAATTAATATTTTATTACCTATACGTGTGTAATCCAGAAATCTGAACTGCACTTGGAGAAAAGAATGCAATTAAAACCGTACTGTATTAATTGAGTTTGTCTCCGCTTTTATTTCAGCCTACCTCTAAGAAATTAACATGATTATGAGAAAAAAAATTGCCAAAAAATACATGTGT
>JANTPZ010093249.1:0-12346 GCA_025593235.1 Vachellia pachyceras | reverse complement strand
CTTCTTTTAAATTTTGATCTGCTTTATCCTCTAACTAATTTAAGATCTAAGATCTAACAACTAACTATAGATCCTAGAATTAAGGATGTTAATTTATTTTATTATCTGACTAATTCAAGATCTAACAATAATTAACTAGATCCTAAAAATAAGGATGTTACAAGAATGACGACTCAAATGATGTCATTAATTTGATTTGAGCTAAAAGTGGAGTTGCAAATCATATTTTAGGCTTTGAGGCTTCAAATTAAAGGGCCTAGACAAAGTGCTATATATGGGAGACATTTGCGCCTAAAATGTTTATTGACTATTGTTTATTTTTTTGTACAAAAATTTGAATTTCAAATTAGTTAAAAGATATTCTTTTGGATATCCTTGCTCCTAAATTTTAGGATGGATATTAGTTTCAAATTTGAATTTTATCTTTTGGATTTTAGATTGCATTTCATATTTTTATGTTAGAATTTCATAATGTAATATTTATAAATACATTGTATTCCTCATTCTTGAAATTATATTATGAAATTTGAGATTTGAGATTAAATCTTTACATTTTGCAAGTTGCTTCTTATTTGAAAGAGGATTCTCTTTAGGATTCTTTATTGAACTAACAATTTATTAAAGATTGATCAACCTTGTGGTGTCTTCCAATACTTAGGGTACTTGTTATTCCATGTTCAGAGTTTAAATGGATCGTTTAACTTTGTTTAGCTTTCTTAGGGTGCATATATTTTTTATTGAATGTAGGTTCGTAGAATCTTTCCCTTTTGGGTTTGCACTATCTTGGTATTATAACTTCAGTTCTAAACTCAAGTTTTATCTTTCTATTCATTCAGTTTGAATTTCATTCATTATTTATCTTGTTTTGTGTCTCTTCTTTCCGGTCATCTTCAAATTGTCCCCATCTGTTCGTCCACTTTTCCTTAATGATTTTCAACGTTTAATGTCTTTTTCATTGTTCAAAGTATCTTCTTTCTACTCATTTCAAGTTTCTTTCTTTTCAAATTTAACGCTTTTCCTGGAATCTACAATAGTTCAGATAATATCAAAATTATTACAAAAGTTGTCACTTCATTTATAAAAATGGTTAATATGTTAACCAATGTTGTCAACCAACTTAGAGTGATAGCATATGCATTTAAGTGAGAATATTGTCTAAATCAGTACATAAATTATTATTAAGTTTAAAAAAGTGGTCAATATGTAAGCAACGTTGTCAACTAGTTCAGAATGAGGGGCATCCACACCATAGTAAAGTAGTTATCAAAATCATTATACAACATAATTTTTAAAAGTTGCCAGTCAATTTGGTCATTTCATGGGCAGTTTGACCCTTTTGACCAAATTTGAAATGTCACTTACTACCTTCTCATTTGTCATTTTACTTATTCATGTGACCTTTTTGGGATTTTCAAATTCAAGAGATATTTTTGGAGATTTTTCCTAAATATAAATATTTTAAAGTAATTTATTTAGTTTCTTTAATCTCTCCAAATTAGTCAAATGTGCCTTACAATAATGAGTGAATATAGTTTATTGTTAAAGAGTTTTTTCATTACTCAATAATCTTTGGAAGTAGTACTCAACAATCTAAAGACAAAAAAGGTTAAGGCACAAATCTACCCATGAAGTATTTCACCAATATATATATATATATATATGAAGGTTTTGAAATGATGCAAAAATGCTAGAGCTTTTAGGTCAAGTAACATTGACCATTTAGCAAACTCGTAGGTTTAGAAAATGGTGCAAAAATATGTTAGGAAGAGCACAACAAATGTTAAATCTTATTTCAGTCTTTGAGGAAACAATCAAGCCAATAATATATGATAGATTTTAAATAACACCAAAGAAACCAGAATAATGGACATGAAAAACCTCTTAATTCAAAAGTAAAAGCCATGGGTCGTTCAAAACAAAGAAAATCAACTCTACTATAATCAACATAGGGTACAAGAGAGCCCTAATCAAATGCAAAAACACATGGAAACATGTCAAAAATCCAAATCTACAAGTTTACAGTAGAGAATGAAGAAGCTGAAAAATACTCAAACCAAATACCTTAGAGCAAACATAATATCACTCACACCAGGCAACGATTCCACGATCCCACCATTGAAAATGAAAAACATCGTATTTAGAACCTGTGAACCAAATTTCAGTTCAATCCAACGGCTAATGAGTCAATGAAACTCCAATTTAACATGTCACGTGAATCTGCAAAAATTGCTTTCTCTTCTTCTCTTTCAAATAGCGGTGTTTCCTCTATGAATTAGACCCCAGTACTTAATCTACTCCTCTCCATTTAAATAAGTAAGACATAAATGCGCTTCAGACAATGCGTTTTTCTCCACGTAGGAAAGGAGCCCAAAATACAAATCAAGTTTCCAAAATGGTGCTAAAATGCTATGGCTGCTAAACCTGTATTTTTGCACCAATTTCAAAACTCCATACCCATTTTCGCCCCGTTTTCTTGGTTGACATATTTGTTAAAAGGTCAACATTAGTTAATTTAACGACCAAGAGATTTTTGTACATTTTAATAACTTCATATGTACTTCTAATTTGCACTTAAGTAAAGCTTATGGCTTCTGGTGCGTCTCGCAGAATACTTCATAGGTGCATTTGCACCTTAAATAAATGATTGAATGTCGGAAAGGAAAAGGTTAAGATGATATGCACTCCGACTTCAAAAGGCAAGTAATTTTCTACTGTAAATCAAATTTGCGTCGAACTACAATTATATATGTGCAGTACAAAGTTACGGTTCATGTAACTTTTTTTTTGTGACACGGTTCATGAATATTTTTGTATACTTGCTGTTAGACTTTTCCCTTCAAAATTAAATTAGCTGTCTAAATAGTCTTCTTTACATTTGGTTGATTGGTATGCACTTATTCAGTCTTATACTATCTGATAAATAGCCAAGGGTTAAGTGGTAGATGATGACACAGTTGCTGCAGGATGTGTTGTTGGTGAACTATACTTTCTAAATACCCTATCTTTGTTTTTATTCCACCATTCTTCTGCCTGTTGTGCATCGAACCTTCGCTTACTGCATTCAGAAAATAAATGCAGATAAGTACATATCAAAATAAACAATATAAAATATACAACAATCAGAACTATTTCCAAACTCTGAATAGTGTGCCTTATTCTTCACATTAGAACTATTTTGTATAACTGAATATGCATTTGGCCATGCAAGGAGACATATATAGATACTACAAATTCAACTAAATTGAACAATAAATGGAATAGACATCGGAAATGTGGAATAGAATGGGGGAACAAGTGAGCTATATACCTGAATCTAACTCGTTTGAAAACTTTTTTACCACCTGGCCTTACTACTAGCGTCACATAAACACCAGATTCAAATTGTTCGATGAGCTGTGACTCTTTTTCTCTCCCCGGTCTCATAGAGTCTTGTGATTGTGAACCATTTTCTAAGCTTTGAGGAGTTGTTGCCTCTATACTAGATACAGATGACCTACTTTCTTGAAGAGAACTTCCTGAATTTTGAGATGGTTCAATTCCAGCAGGATCAATAGTTTCTTCAAGTTTCTGTTCTTGCAATTTAGAACCATCAATGTCGGAAGCTGGTGTATCAGGTTCAATGTCTTGATTAGAGCCTACGTTTGACAGTATGGAAGATGATTCTTCAGATTCTAGATTTTCGCTCAGAAAATCTTCAGCTTGAGCATAGATATTTCTCAAGGTCTCATTGTCTGGACTGTCTGGTGGCAAATTATGGGTCACATCTTTCAACTACAAAAACCAAACATTACAGCACCCCAAAATATCACAACTAACAGTTATGTGGAGAAAATTTAATTTAAACAGAAAAAAGTATGTGTACCAATATTTCCAGGCCCCTAAAATGTTTTAGCCAACAACTATTTAAATCAACATGAGATTTGAATGTGTCTACTGGTATTTACACACGCGCGCGCACAATGTTCAAATTGATTAACAATTTCAAATATTGTCCGAGAATGATAATTCTACTTCAAATAGTGGCAATTTCATGCATTCATTTGTTATTATTTATGATTTTTATGTCTTGCAAATATACAACTTATTTAACCTCTCATTTTCTTATAATTATACATGCACAAGAAGCATTTATAGAAGGGACTAGAGATTGAATCAAATAAGAGACCGAATATCCAGTAGGGGTCTTGAGTTCAAGTCTTGTGAATTTTGGGGCAAAAACTTATTGAAGTTTTCAGTGATTGGAGTCTAACATGACTCATATGTAACTAACACTGCATATAAGATATTTCTCATAAAAAAAGATGGGGAAACAAAGTACTCCTTTTGGTCCTAAATGAAGGAATTAGAAAACTGTTACATGGATTAAGGAAATTTGTTAAATTGGTTATTTATAAAAAAATGTACGTTGATTCTCTTAAAATGATCTTTCTAATCATTTGTATTGGAAATTACCCCATTGATGGAAACCCTGTACTAATGTGAATCGTAAGTATAGTTGGGAGAGAGAAAAAATCTAAATTGAAAAGACACCGTGAATAAAGTTTTACATTTAGAACTAAGAGAAGATAATGATGTATCTTGCCATCCACGTGCCATTGGTTGAGGCTTATCAATTGTTACCATATCACTAGCGTTAGTATTTGTTTCCTTTGCTGCTAAAAAACCTTGCCTTTCTTGATTTTGAGCAATACCAATTGCTATCACTGAACCTAGCTTGCCTGAGCCTTAACTAAGCAATATAGATTGTCTAGAGATATTTTTGCATCAAATATTCCATTATTCTTGGCTTTTACATAATTTTATATGAAAAAGATATGGATCAACATGTACAACTCTTTGCCACTAAGCATCATAAGAATTAAGAAATATTTTTTCAATAAAAGAATTCAGAAAACTGACTAATGCAGCAAGCTATCTTTTTCTTTCAATTCTAACAATTGTCTTTAACCTTTTTAAAATCAATATCTGATATTTGATTCATGGTAAGGTTTTCCCCATAGGCCAAACAAAGTCTAGTATTTTTGAATTTATTGATTGTATCTTTAAAAAAACTAAATGATATATTATTTACTTTTTCAGAACTGTCAAATATACTTCTCTTTGATTTCCAAAATGGATGCACATCCTTCGTTTAATTGAATAATTTATGTACTTCTACTATATTACTGGAATCAAGTACAAAGGCAGCTTGCCCTCAAGATCTCTTAGCCAAATTCGGTACTAATTAATTGAATGAAACTCTTTAGAATAATAGCAAAAATCGTATTTTCCTCAAAAAGACAAAATTCCAAATCTTCCTTAGATAGGTACTTTAAAAGAACCTCCAAAATTCCAAGAAATGGAACTTATATTTTATTCCTGATTAACTAGCTTTAGGGAGGCCAGCCTATTTATAAGCAAATGTTACATTGAGATAATATAAAAATAATCCTACTATTTTTATTCAAATATTTGAACAATTTAAATGTTCAAGATAAATTGAAAATAATAAAAAATAATAACTAAACTAATTAATTTTCTATTGTTTTTTTTAGATCAGTTTCCTATCGAGTAAAAAATGTATTCTCTTACAACTATAGCAGGCTATGAGCCAAATTTAATTCCATTGAAAATATGCTTATTTATACATATAAGTGTAGAGGAATTTAAAATGATTTAAAAAAGCATAAGAGGAATTATTGTTGTTCATTTTTAAAAAATAAAAATGCCTTACCAAGATAAATAAAAAAAGGATTTTTAAAAAAATAATATGCTTGTTTATTATTTATTTTTAAAAATTCCTTTGCAAAATGATTTGATATTTCCATGAATAAATATGAAAAAAATTTTCTTAATATTAAATAAAATTTAATGTAAAACGGATAACAAAGTGGATAATTGTGTTAGAATACAAATTAAATAAAGGTACCTGATCTGTCATGCTCTTAATAAATTCCATAGCTAGCCTATGCTTAGAAGATTCATCTCCTATCAACAAGTTAGCCTCTTGAACATTTTTCTTTAGCTTCTGGATCTCTGTATCTTGTATGTCTTTCTTCTGCTTCAAACTTCGAATCTATATGCAAGGAAAGGAATATTTAGTGTAGGTGTGAATAGGCCAATAGGGCGTGCTATATTCCTCAAACAGGAAACTAGCATGCGCTAAATTGAAAGTGTATAAGAAGTTACTTGTTTTTGTAATTTTGAGAGTTCTTGGTTCTTAATCTCATTCGACTTGCTCAAATTTTGAATCACGCTTCTAGAAAATCCAGGGTTGGCAAAACGTGGTGGACTTGGTCTTCTTGTATATGGCGATGTAGGTCTTGAACTGGCTGGTGGAGTTGGTGGTGGACTTGAAGGCCTGTAAGCATTATGAATGGGCTTCAATGAACTTGGAAATGCGGCATGCCTAAATTGTGAATTTGATTGAGGAGTTCGGGCAAGGGAAAAAAAATCATGCTTAGACTCTGGCTTATTTCCCCATATCTCAAGGAATTTCACTGGCTCAGTGATGGAAGACACGAGAATTCTTGAAGATTTTGCTTCTTGGAGATCTAATCTTTCCCTGCCATCTATAGATTGACGAGGAGGAGTAGACTTCCTACTAAAAGTGAATGCACTTGCAGTCTCAGTAGCTTTAAGCTTACCATAACAAGCATCACACACACGATATGGTTTTCCTGGTGTTGGAGCCAATGCAGCTCTTAAAGCCTTCTTGGAGCTGCAAGCATGGCAATGCCCCAAGCCACAATTATAACAATTATGCCTTTTCCTAGTAAGGCAAAATGCTTGGCGACAACCAGAGCAAAGCGATTGATCAGATCCAGCGACCCATTTATGGATGCATATGCAAGATGTAAAAGTTGAGCCACATGAGATATTTCTAACATGCCTATCTTTTAAGCCTTCAACCAATGTTGGAGATTTTCGGTCTTGCCTGTCTCCATGCCCCAATCTTCCATTGGCTCCCCTGCCCCATGTATATAATTCGCTTCTTGCTGTCAAGACAGCAACATGATGCGATCCACATGATATTAACTCAACAAATTCACCATGCAGCCTATCTTGCACCTTTGTTGGCATTTTTCCATCAGACAAAACATTTCCTAACTGACCATATGTAGTGCCGCCCATAGTAAATACGGAACCTGACGTATCTAAGGCAACAGTCAAAGTGTGGCCACAAGCTATCTGGAGGAAACTATAATCATTTAATGCAGAAACACAAGTGGGTTGAAGGTAGGTTTCCATGTTTCCATGACCCAAACGATACTTGTCACCATCACCCCAAGTGAAGAGCTTCGGGGATGAAATATTAGAACCTTGACCCATGACCTCTACAATAGCTGCAGTGTGCCACACTCCACAAGCAACCTTAATAGTCTTGTGTCTGCTCAAGGATTGTACCTCCCTTGGATATGACACACTGCTCCGATCTCCGTGGCCCAAGACACCAAACGTTCCATCACCAAAGGTAAACAACTTCCCATTAGAGGTTGCTAATGCAGAATGCCATGTACCACATGCAACTGATACAACTTGAAGACCTTGTAAAGGGCCAGTGACCCTCTTTGGGATCCAATGACTAGCATCACTCCCATGACCAAGAAGGCCAGCATTATGAGCACCATCTCCCCATGTGAATAGATCACCCCATGTAGAAATAGCACATGCATGATACTCCCCACATGCAATAAAGTCAATATTTTGAACAGAGAGGAACTCAATCAGATGTGGGTGACAAAAATCTTTATCAATCCCATGACCAAGTCTTCCCCCATATTCCTCACCCCAAGAAAACACCTCTCCCTGCCTAGTAACTAGAGCAATGTGACGTGCACCAGATGCAATCTGTTGAGCATCAAGAACAACATTTGATTCTAATGGCTTAGGAACCAACACATCTGTCATCCAAGCATCAGGTGAATCTCCATCACTCCATACCTCTCCCCATATATACACATCACCTAGTGAGTCTATGTCCTCTGCCCCAGATCCTATGCTTGAACAACTAGGTGTGCTTGACACACTTATACGGAAGCCATCCGAAGCACTTGTCCTTACTTGCATATTTGGACCTTCTGATGCCACATGTGAGGTTGCCCAATTCAATGGAGAATCTGTGGAATCCCTGCCACGTGCAATGCCAGAAGCAAACTCTAATGTTGCACCAAAAGGACGACTAATTGGGAAGAAGTCAACACTATCCTGCACCTGAAAATTAAAGACAATACCTAAGTAAAAGTCTCCCAAGTATAGATGCAAAAATAAATAATATGATTAAGATTCCTACCAGCCAACCTAACCTTATTTAGCAGAAATGTTACCCATAGACTTATTAACATTGTTTGGAACACCAATGAGTTAAGGATTAAGCGACCATTCAAAACATATCAATTCAAACTCACATCATACAAGTTACTTTTAGATCGTAGGGTTTGTTGTGAAGGAGATATTAATGCCTTCAGGCCTCCAAACCATATCTCTACTTCAGCTTTGTCCTTGCAAATCTATCAAAATAAAAAGGAGAGAATTCTGAATTTAGATTTTCCATTATGATGACTAATTTATCAAACATGAGTAGTTACTAAATTCTCTAACCAGATCAAGAGTTCGTTCCCCGTTTTTATAAACAAGAGAAAATGATAGATAATCCTTTTCTGGGCGGAAGTGCCTTCTAAATACAGCCTGAAAGAAATAGTTATATGTAACAAAATAATGTGGGAATTCTTCAAATTGCATATAGAACCAAGCTATTCTAATATAATTCAAGCATATAAAATGATAGATACATTTTTACTAAAAATTCAAATAGGTAGCATAGCAAATACATTTTTTAATTTAGCAAAAAGATAACAAAGAAAAAGAGCCCATTATGGTAGGAAAAATCTAAAGCATAAGCCTTTATCTCTGTGTAACTGCCTATCATGTACACAAATCAAGGGATTAAGAGTTTACATGAATTCTCCCATCAAGCTCCACTGTGATGATAAGGCAACAATTAACATATCCCATAATGCTATGCAACGTGGTATGACTGGTTGACTAATACTTTATCAGGGAAATACATTGCAGGGGATTTGACCAAATCAGCTATGAACCGTCAAAGCTCAAACTGCAAACATGTTTACCCTTATTTTCTTCCTTGTAATTATCTCCCACCTTGTATATATTTTATATTATTCATATCAGAATAATATACAATAGAATATTTTCGACCAATACCCACAAGCCCAACTTCTAATTCCTGTTGTCCTTTTCTATAAAGTAGAGTTGTTTTGGTTGAATTAGGTCTTACACCTTTTTTCTATCACTCATTTCTCCTACTACAAAGTTTAGTCATTGCAGGCCAGCCATATCGTTACACTAACAAGACTTGGAAACCTGAGATTAACTTACAGTTCTTTGTCCAGGAATGATACGTGAAACAGAAGACAACTTTATATTTTTTTCCCGTCCATGAGAAATCCAAATCAATGTTGTAGCATCCTGTTAAAGCCACTGTTAAAGCTATAAAGTTTATTTTACACATGCAAACTCGACAGTTGGGAATATATTCATGCGTGTGTCAGAGAGAACTTTTGTTGCTGGAAGATATTTCAATATCTAAGTAAGAACTTACAGGTGAGAGTCTAAAGGGACGAAATTTTGGCTTCCCTTTCCGATTATACTTTAGTAATTGAGAGCCTTTTTTCAAAGCTACAAGCGCCTGAAATGGAAATTCAATTTTTTTATATGAAGCCCTCACACAGTCATAATATGATATTCTGCAAATATAATATCCTCACTAAGTAGAGCTATTGTTTTTGAAGGACGGAAAAAATTCACCAGGGAACATCATCCAATGGAGTTTCTTGAATCATTTTTGAATGGCCATGCAAAAGATATTTGTCAAACAAATTTTCAGTAACTCTACAAATTTAATTGAATATGATCCAACTAACAAACATTGAGAAAGGCAAGCATCAGGCCAATATCTCCAAAAAATTTAGATTTTGCTGTTATCATTTTGCCTCTTATGCCCAGAAACTCAATATAGCTTTAGAGCTTGTATTCATTATGCCCCTCATAGAATATAAGCAATCGATGCTGAGTAACCAAAAACGATTTTTTGTTTATATATCACCTATACATAAACCTAACCACATCAGTATCTTCACTACTTTCTTCCACTTCCGGCCCAGATACTCAGAATATTTTTTATACTTTCAATAGTAATAATAGCATGATGACTATGATTTTGTATACATGAGATAGTTCAAGTTATGCAAACCAACCAAACTGCATAAGGACATTATACAAATAGTAATTTTAGTTCTTTCATTGATTGATGAATGAATTAAAATAAATGCGTAGTTACAATGATTATCTTTGATATAAAGGACCTTAATATAGGTTTACAGATGAAGGCACAATCACAAAATTGAATCCATATTCGAAGAAGATAATCTATAATGTGTCTTTTCCCTGTGCATTATGTTGCCCAAGGAAAACCAAGATTCCCATCATTTCCAACACCTAAATCCAATAATTTTGAGAGAATTACGATAACAAAAATGAAGATGAGGAAATTTTGATGGAAACTGACTTGCTCAATGTCACGCTCAGAATTCCCATAGCTAGCAAGATCTGCCATTCCATCTGAAAAAGCTGTAAGCAAATTGCCGTAGACCAAGCTCAGGCGGCGACTGCATCAGATGGTGCGGTGGCGGTAGCGATTTCCGTCCCCCAGTCTTCATAGATGCATGTGCTGTCGACTTCGGCCTCTCATCAAATTCTCCAATACCTCAAATTAAAAATTAGCCAGATGAAGAAATTTCATGAAATTCCCAAGGACATTGAAGAGTTTACCTTAAATTTTGTAACAGAGTTGTTGAAATTTGCGTAAAGTATGTGGAGTCTCAGCTTCTATGCAAAAAAAAAAAAGAAAAGAAAAGGAAATCAAGCGAATAAGGAAATGTGAGAAACTTGCAGAGGAATGAGACGAAAGGAGAGATAGAGGAGGCGAAATGAAAGGGAAGTAAATGGTCGCATGTGTTTACGGACGTTTGAAGCTTAAAAAGAAAGTGGCTCAGATATTGGCGCGCACTTGATGTAGCGTCTTCATTTCAACATCCACCGTCTCAACTTCCTCGCCACGTGGCATGATCAATTTTTCCTTTTCTTTCTTCTTTTTATTGGTTGAAGTGTCATAATTTTATGTGGCATGTGCCTAGCACGTGGGGCTGGTATTTCTCCCATACCCATTTTGCCCTCCACTTCCCATACGCGTGTTTGGCAACAGTTTTTTTATCCAAAATGTCCATTAGCTTGCAAATTCCAACATTTGATATCTCCTTTTAAAATATATTCTGAGCAAAAAAATTGAAAGTTTATCCAAACATAAATGCATTTTTTCAGAATGCATTCTGAAAAAATGCATTCTCCCAACGGTTTTTTAAATAAGCATTCTATCTTTGCATTATGATTAAAATGTCAATGTTGGAGCTTTAATATTTTAATTTTACTTTAAAAATACATAATAATTTTAAAACGTTAAAATTTGATGCGGAGAATTCACATGGAGGGAAAAAAATTATTTTTCTACAATTTTGTGATCATATTTTAACAATTTGAATTTATTTATGTAATATGGGTTATTAAACTTTCACCAATGTTTTTTCTCAAGAAACGTCAACCATGATCGATTCCAAGATATTTGGTTTGTTTGTAACAATGTTTGTAAAAGCTAAACGCACATTCAACAATGGTTTTTTTTTTTTTGCAAAATGAGCTAATCCCCCATATATTTCCTTGACTTACGTAAAAGTACTTTTCTACCACATTCCAAACAGGCACATTAGTACATACTTCACTCCACAATGGATTAAGGAAAATGGAGATTTATTGTAAGGTTCCAAATAAAGAAGTTATTTATGAAAAGGTCCTAAGAGTTGTCAATGACAGCTGCTTCACTTGCCAATTGTGCTCCTCAACTTGTTATTAACATCCTCTTAAGACCCTTTCATAAATAACTTGCTTCTATGAGACCTTACAATAAATCTGCTCAAGAAAAATACTTTGGGTGTACCTTTGCACTACAGTAGAATCACGAATCATCCGTACAGGCATGTATTGGAGAAACCCTAACGAAATGGAATGTGACGGATATATTATTATATGGCTGGCAGCTAGGCAAATGGCAGTAGCATTCATGCTGAATGGCATCCCTCATCGGCTATGCAAGTGGAACAATTCCCAGTTGACATGTGTAAAGCTATAGATAGCATGTGCCACCAATTTATGTAAGACACTGACTTTTATTTTGAGGATTTAATTAATTATCATAAAAAATAATTATTTATTTAAAGGATTTAATTATTATTTA
>JANTPZ010093248.1:0-14202 GCA_025593235.1 Vachellia pachyceras | reverse complement strand
ACAGATATAGCTTATTGTCTACTGTTTCTTTGTCTTCTTCCTCTCTCAACCTATTTTGGATCTTGTATATACAGATAACTAGAAAACCACTAGGAAGCCAAACCAAAAGACCAAAAGGGTGAAATAGATATATCAGCCCCCAGTTCTGGCCCTTGCCGGGGCAGATTCATGATATACATAACTAAGGGGGCATTAGGGCAAATAAACTAAAATACGAACAAGTATCTTGCTAGTATTCTATGATCAGTCCTCCCATTGGGGCTCTGTGAGGTATTCCCTTTCTTCTCTTGGCCGTTCTGTAACTCACCGAAGTCGGCGGCGGTGTCGACGGTGTGAAGCTCTGCACTCTAATGTTCTTTTGCCTGCGGTGGCTGCTGCTGCTGCTGCTGCTGCTGTATGAATCCTCTGACCCCGACGCGAATGCCGCCGCCGACCTTCTCTTCTTCTGGAAATCCCTCGACGTCCCCACAATCTGCAAAATTTCGCAATCACATTCATCAGAACTGAAGCTGAATGATTCAAAGTCTCCGTTAAGGAAGTAAAGTCAACTCAACAAAAGCATCTCTGGTTAGCTTGAAAATAAAGCAAATTGACATTACCTTGCAACCCAGAGAACAGAATCGATAGGAATCGAGGAGGCTACGCTCGCAGACTTCGCAAGTGTTCGTGACGCCCTTGCCTGGCCTAGGCTGAGGCCTCTCGTTCAAGAACACTACCCTTGCGCTGTTGATAATGTAGGTTTGAACACCAGATATGTCGAGAACCTTCTGAATCTCATTGATCCTAATCACATCGTGGTAAGACGACCTCCTAATCTGTTAAAGGACACCCATACAAAAAAAACGAATTAGATTTTCAGAAAGGAGAGCCCAGATTACTTTTAAGCGTTATGAATGCAGGATCTTGAGGAGTTTTTTTTTTTTTAACAGGGAAAAACTTAAAAGCGAAGGAAACATGGGGAATTGGTTAGTGGGGGATGATGAAAACAGGGCTGAATTAAGGAAAGGCGTGACAGGTATAGCAAGTCCTGGAAAAAGAAGGAATCTAGTAACGCCATTAAAGGAAAAGCAATGAGTTTCGCAATCAAAATGTGAGCCAGATGCAAACAGCGATCATCAAAACAAGGAATTTGTAAAGAAGAAAAAAATAGGTATGAATTAAGAAATGGTGAGGATAGATAGATAGGTAGGTAGGCACCTGAATAACACGATGGTCTCTGTGGTAGGCGAGGCAGAGGGAACAGAGAGCGCCGTTCATACAATCCAAGCAGTACATATTGCATTCGCTCTTGTGAGAATCAGCGTGAACCTTGCATTGAACAAAGAAGCTTTCTTTGAGCAGAGGCTTCAACCATGGCGGCCATCTGTTGTCCTCATCATCAGGACCTCCAGCACCCTATTCAAATATTTCGCAAAACAAAACCAACAAAGTCAGAAATCAATAACATCAGAATTCCCAATCATCAGACCAAGAAACAGAGAATAGAACACCAATGCACGCTGATATTTCAGAGAAAACAGAGCAAGGCGCGTTAGCTGCACCATAGCAAAAAACAAAGCCAGAAAACACAATGAGAGGAACCAGAAACACAATCGTAAAGGATTCTTACCATGATTCTCCTGTTCTTGGGCTTGATTTCCATGACAGTGGTGTCGTGGGTTTCGATGGCCATGGCTGGTAGGAGGCAAGAAAGAAACGGAGAAGAGAAGATGATTAGATGAATGTGAATGGGTGCGCGAGAGAGAGAGAGAGAGGTTTAATGGAGAGGGAGGAGGAGGAGGCGGTAGAATGTGATGGCATTAAAGAAAGAGCGAGAGAGTTAAAGAGAGAGACTGAACACAGAGCAATGAGATGGGTCGTTCTTATCCCCCACAAAGTCCACTACCAAACCTAAGCTCCGAACCCGAACCTACGCCTAGATGCGTTAGCTGCAAGGAACTCGCCTTCCCATTTCCCCCTTCCTTTTATCAATCTCTTTCCTTCTTAAATATTTATTTATTTCCCATTTCACTCTTTCACTCGTCTTGCCATTTAAAAAAGAGAAAAAATATATTTTTTTGAAATGTAATATCCATATTTTTTAATAAAATATTTTAATTATATTTTTTTGTTCCACCAATATGTATTAATAGAGAGAGAAATAATAAACAAAAATGTACTTGTTAGACAAAAAAAATGGTAATTAAAATATTCTTATTAAAGATAGTGATGTGGCAGGCATTCCCAGAGTGGAGTATTTCTGTAATTATTTATTAAATCTCTCTCACGCATCGCTCATCATCAGCATTTCTTATTTTCCATGATTAATTAACACATTAGACATGCATATTTCATCGTTTTTTAATTGATTTATAATTATTATTTTCTGGTGACATGATTTATAATTATTATTCTTTTTTTTTGGTGAACAACAAGCAAGTGGGCCTTTGGCCCACACTCGGAACCCCCCGTCAGATCCCATTCATTAGTATTTTTTATTTCATCTGTTCCTAATAGATTTATGATTATATATATCCTAAATTATTCGTCATTTTCTAATTCAGGCTGCTTCAATTTGTTTTTTTTTTAATCATGCAACTTGCGCTATTTTTTTATATACTAGCCGCATGTTTCAACGAATGTGTCAAGTGAGATAAGAATCTTTGGATTTGTTATACTATAAGCACCCAGAGATGAACCCTTTGGCTGATCTTTAATTTGTCAAATTTCCATAACAATTATATATATAAATATATTCGTCAGAAGTGCACAACATAAATTAATTAGTCAAATTTTCAGCTCGTAAATTAAATTGCATATCTACCAAATGGGAAGAATCTATGAACAAATTAAAACTGCATGCAGAGAGAAGAAATCCGTCAGAAAAGTAAAACCCTTCCAGTTCCAGGTAATTATTAATTTAAATAGTGCTTAGGTTGAATTTCAAGCATAACTGAATGAAATTAAATCATAACTCTGAAACCTAATATAAAATAGTGGGGAGAAGAATATTGCTTTATGTTGGCCCTAATAATGGTGGGGTTGGGTTTCGGTTGGCCATGGCAAGTGGGATTAACATACGGGAATCAATTATAAGAAGAAGAAGAATAATATAAATATTGATATTAATCGAAGGGAATTATATAGAAAACTGTAGTTGCAACTAACAACAGAAAAAAAAAATAAGAGAGTGGGATTTCTATTACGATTAATAATTTTATTATTATTATTATTACTACTAACTACTACTATCATCATCATCATCATCTTCGTGGAAGTGCGAGAGAGGATGAGGATGTGATTTATGAATAATGACGTTAGAACCAAATATCTGCAATTATTGGTTACAGTGTTTGTCGTTCATGAAATATCCGGCATATCCATGAGCTAGTCAAGTCCTGTAAGAAACCTTGTTCCCATCAGACTAAGATATGCATATATATATATATATATATATATATCCAATATAATTGATGGGATTCAGCAAAAGGGAGAATCATTGTGTCTCAACGTAATCAAGCAGTTTAATCCGCGAAAAGCTTCGATAGACAAAATTCAATACAGAAAAAGATAATGGGCTCGTTTGGTAACGTGGTAGGGAAGATAAATATGATGAGATTATCTCGTTTTACAGAAAAACATCGTTAAACGTGCATTTGATTTTCATTAACATTGTTACAAACAAACCCAATGTGTTGTAGGTTACTCATTTATTGTGCGTATTTTCTTTTGTCACGAGTTAATGTGCAAATTTGATGTTCAAAGTTTTATTCATAGAAATGTTATTTTAAAATATTTTTTAGAAGTAGTTTGAAAGTTTTAAAATAGGACGATATTTCTTGTTACAGTTAAAAAAACATTAACAGTCAATCTAATCTTTTAAAGATAAATGATAAATGGCAACTTTGTTTCATTTTAAATTTTTAAAATAATATTGACGTTAACAAAATTTTTAGATAACATTACTTCTAAACGAAAACTTCTAAGTAAATTTACACATTAACTATTTAATGTTTATAGATTACTTATTATGAGAAGGAAAAAGAAGGGAAAAATGAAAAAGAAGGGAAAAGTGAAAAAATGAATTTAGAATCTGATTGATCTCTCACTAGGAAAAAGAGGATCACTGGCCCACCACATGTTAATGGGGGAATCCCACTTAGGCATAAGCAACACGTTTGAGGATTAGAATTATGATTAGGATTGTGAACAGTAACAAAAAAAATAAAGTGATGATCGAGTGGTGGATATGGATGACTTTTTTTTTTTGGGAGATCCAAATGAAATTGAATGATTAGTGAGGCAGCCATTTTTGAATTTGATTCTAATTGGAGAGATTTGCTACAAATAAACAAGCGATCAATGAGATAAGACACCAGCGGTTACTCGTTAACAAGTGGTTGCTACTGTTGTTGTTTCCTCCCAAAATCTCTCAGTTTTAACATGTGTGGCACGTGACTATTCCTCTTTTCACCTTTTTATCCCGTCTCCGTGATTCTTTTTTTAGAAAAATCAATAAGATTAAATAAATTCATTTTGAGTTTGTTTGTTAGGAGAGAGAGAGGGTGTGATTTAACAATAAAATAGTTTAAATTCACAGCCTCTCTCCTAATAAATTTTATCTTTCATACTTTTTCGTTTTTCTTTCTTACCTACTTTTTGCCTTGAACTCTGTAAAAGCTGATAACTTCCCAAACACAATATTTTAAAATTTATGTTTTGTCTCGAAAATCGTAAAAGATATTTTCCAAAACCTAGATTTTGCCTTGAAATCCGTAAAAGTTATTCTCAAAAGGATTTCCAAACAAGTCCTTAGATTATATATTTTTGAAATACTTATTTGTATAATTAAATTATAGGTATATAAAATAAATTTGTTTGAAGAAAAATGATATCTCAGTCAATTATTTTTCTTATTATTCTTTAAAAAATCAATTAATTTTTATATCGAGAAGAATTATTTTATAGTATACTTTTGCCTCTTAACCCAACTTTAATGTTTTGTGTGAGAAGGATTCTTTTTGCTCAAACTGTTGCTACTGTTCACTTTGTCATTTTAATGATTGTAATTTACTGTCTTCTTACAAATATTCAAACATTTCAGCTTTCATACTTACCTGAAACGTGTGGGATAAACTTTTAAAGCACTTTCATTTGAGACTAATCATCACATGGGCATCCATTATCATATATACGAACTATTTAATTTTCCAACTCATATTTGGTTCCCCGCTTTTTAAGCAAGATTTTTTTTGGACCATTTGATTTCAACACTACTAAAGGGAAACAGTTTTTTTAATAAATTTTGTCATTATTAATCCACCTTGTTATTTTGGAAATAGATGTACTACGGTGCCATTCTTGAAATCATGATAAAAAAAAGTTGAAACACTAAATGTGGATACATGCATTTTACTTTATGGGATTCGAATATTGATTGACAATATTATAAAAGATTAATTAATCCCTTTCACTAGATATAATCACATTCTTAAAATCATTTTACACTCATGAGAGAGTAATATTAAATAATGAAATTTTTGTATCCCATAAATTGCATTTCGATTATTATTGAACTGAAAAATTGGAGGGTAAGTTGTCCTTAAGCACTCAACATCGTCATATGAATTAATCAAAAAAGTGAGATGAGATGTACAGTCAAGTCAGACTTCTTGTAGGCGAATTGCAAAATTAAGAATGCAAGTTAGGAATTGCAAAAGAGGACTTATAGATGGTTTAATCACAATCACTGCTCCCAAAGCTAGGCAATGAAAAATACTAATTAGCGTTTAAAATTACGTATCTCATAAACTAATCTCATAAATTATAAGTGATATTGAAAAAGTAATTTCTCCTCATAATATTTCAAACTGGAGGTTGGCTTCACCCGGGGTACGTAGAAAAACTCGCATCAATATAATCATAATGAAACACTACTCTAACTAGGTTCCTCCGACGCTGTGTGTGTATGTAGACACACGCACACACTGTTATCGTCTTAGTAAACAAGTGAATACATATAGATCTAAGACTTTTCAACAAGACAAAATTGAATTAAACAATAATAATATTGTCAAACGAATGGATTGAAGTACATGTTGGTCTAACACTTGCCCACTTCACATATAACTACAAGCCATCCATCATCCATCCATCCATCCATCCATCCATCCATCGAGGTAGCTGCAGTCTCTCTATCTCACTACTCCATTATATCTTACCAAACCCTTCATCATTTTCGCAAAAACACACTAACCCTATAAGCTATATACATGTGTGTGATTATTATTTTATTTCTGTATGTACATCCTTATTCATCAATAATAATATCTAGCTAGGTCATTGTTTTACTTGCTTTAATCACATGCTAATCGGTTTAGGTGTGTTTGTGAGTGGGTTTGGAGTGTGCTTGATGGGACTCTAACCATATCTCTTTTGCATCTTTTTGTAGTAGTGGAGAGCAGAAAACCAGATTGATCATCAGTAGGATAAGCACTGAGACTCTCCTTTTTAGTTTTTACTATAGATACGAATCAATTCTTCTACATATATACATACATACATACAGAGACCCCAATTAGATTGTGATCGTGTATATAGATATATATATATTGGGAATACATGCAGCTGATGGGAGTTGTTTTATATGTTATATTTCTGAAGAAGAGTATAGTGGAAGGTGGTCCATGATGGGCAATTGGTGGTGGACAGTGGTTCGGGTTGAACTCAAACATCGAAAGTGGCCTAAAAGGGACTCATAAAGTGCATCAAAAAAGGCAGCGATGGAATATAACGTTGGATACTGCTGTTATTGCTATATGTATATACACAAATGTGTAGTTGAGAAGAGAATATAATATATAGTATAAATTAAAGCGAGGGTCTACGCTTATTATAATAAACTGACACCATGCTGCCTCGTTTTGCTAAATCTGTGTATAGAGATGTGGATGGGGCGTATGACTTCAGAGTGTGCTCTACACACATTTTCATAGGATTCATAAAACACACCAGCTAGTACTGTGCTATATTTAGAGTTTGTTTGAAAATTATTTTGAAAATAGCTTTTACAGATTATGAGGTAAAATCTAGATTTTAGACAATAGATTTTGAAAAATAGCTTTTACAAATTTCGAGGCAAAACCTAAGTTTTGAAAAGTGATTTATGTTTGGAAAGTTCTTAGCTTTTACGAATTTCGAAGTAAAAAAGTTGGTAGAAAAGAGAAAAGAGAAAGAATGAAAAGTAGGAAATAGGAAAGGAAAGAAATAAAAAGTAGGAAAGATGAAAGAGAAAGAAAGGAAAAAGTAGAAAAAAAGGAAAAAGAAAGAAGGAAAAAGGTAGGAAAGAGGAAAACGTAGAAAAGAGTAAACCTAGGTTTCAAACCGAGATTTTGTAACCAAAATAGCTTTTCTGAAAAAATTTTATGTTTGGACAAAATCTAAATTTTAAGATAAAATTTAGATTTTAAAATTAAATCTAAATTTTAGGAAGAGATCCAAACTCTCGTGAGGAGGTTCCAAGGACAAGAGTTAAGGACATTATACTACTGGCAATTATTGTGAGGCTAGTGGTGGCCACACGCACAAGTTGGCAATTGGAGACTGATGACTGTGTGCACCCTTAATTACAAGGGACAGAGGGGTGTCCCTGTGCATAGAGACAAAATTAATCAAGTTTGGCGGCTCCCATTTTATTTAACATTTCAATTCTTTTACCATGTATATTCACACCACGCTGATAACTTCAACTATAACAATAACCCTCAATTTTTTTTGGTTACCAGTGTGCTTGTTTGGGAATGACTCCCACCTAACAGGCACGTAAGTTAAGATAAAATGTATATTGAAATCTGTAAAAAGTATCTTAAAATCAGTAAAAGCATTTTGAAATCCATAAAATATCTCGGAATTCGTAAACGTATTTCTCCCAACGGAATTCCCAAACACAATAATAAAAGTTAGATGACCCATATGTTATTACTAAAGTAGTTAAGTTATTTATAAATTTGTGTTAGTCACATATATGAAATGACCACTTTAATAATATGTAAATTTATTTCTTCCAACGGAATTACCAAACACAATAAAAGTTTGACACTCCATATAAGTGATTACTAAAATAGTTAAGTTATTTATAAATTTGTGTGAATCACATAAATGACCACTTTAATAATTGTTCATGGTGATTAAAACCCCATTTTAGTATATACAATCAATAAAAACGATTTAAAAAATAATAAATATAAGAGATGGAATAAATTGAGATTTAATTATGAGGTGAAAGCAAACTCATACTATTCTATTGTTTTTACGTCTAGAACTAGATATTATAATTCATTACAAAATTGCTTTATCTCGTTTTAAATATAATGGCTCATTTGTAGTGCACTTTACATTGCAAATGGCGTTTTGTATGATTTCTCTTTGATTTATGCTGACATGTTTTTAAAAAAGCAGTCTGGCCAATTGTCATGTAGCTTTATTTGGAGGCAGGAGGTCTGAGTTTTAGGGCCTATATGAAAAATTGGTGGAGAAGTGTTATACAAGCTGATGATGTTAGTATGCGATAGTAGTTTTATCTCGATTTATATGTAACGTGAAAAAAAGTTTACCCAAACGACTTTTTAATCACACATGTAACATCATGGTATTAATGTTTGCCCACACAACCTCTAATAATGAAAATTTTGGAAATGTCAATTTTTTAGGAAAGAAATTAAAGTTGTTAACTAATTTTAATTCCTCAAATGATTCCGTTATAGAAAAATTATAATACTATATTAGGAGTGAGGAGTCTGTCAGCGACTCATTAAGATGTATAGGTAGGTGATTTCACTTTTTTTTTAAGCAGAGATATCATCATGTGAAAAGAAATTATGTTTGAAACACTCTGAAATATTAATGACTTATTTGAACTACCATTTGGAAACTCAAGTTTTACTTTAAAATTTAGATTTTATTTAAATACTCGATCACATTTTTTTAGAATTTATATTTTGTAACAAAGCCTATATTTGAAATCTAAGTTTGGTCCGTTTGGCAAAGCGGTGGAGAAGTACTTATGGGCTTATTCACACAAGCCGAGACAAATATATGGAGGAGATTGTCTCATTTTGCGGAAAAACACTGTTGAACGTGCTTTTGGAGTGTTTGACAGCTTTGCCAAACATCCCCATTTTCTTGTCAAATCACACACTCTCTCATAATAAATTTTCTCTTTTATCTTTCCTACTTACTTTTATCTTGAATTCCGTAAAAGTTAAACTTCCCAAACATATCCACTTTTCAAAATCTAGATAGAGTTTAACCCTAATTTATCATATTGTGATGACAAACCTCTTCTACTGTAACCAATCATACTCTCCACTTTATATGTATATATAGAGAGGAATATTCATATACTTTACGTTGTGGTTGTTGCGTGAAGACCAGAGAGATGTGTAAGTGAGCATTAAGCACATTACAAGAATGATGAGAAGGCCGTTCAATAATTGAAGTTTGAAGAGTGTGTAGAATTGGTGCTGATTAAATACCAATTCTGCTGCTCCTCTCAGTATTTCTTCACCCAAACACCCCCTTAAGTGGTTAATAAATTAAATCCATTTCTAAAACGGTCTGATTTAGGATTCTTATTTCTAAAGGGCAAAATTATAATTAAAAAAATTAACATCCATTGAGTTTTGAAGTGACATTAATTTTTTTTTGGGGGGTTGTTTGGGAAAACCCAAAACTCCAAAATAACAAATAATCTGAACCTGACAAATTCAACATTAAAACTAAAAAAGAATATCATAACAAAGAGTAAAGTAAAGCAATTTTTTTTTTTGAAAAGAAGAAAAAAGGAAAAGGAAAGAGGGAGAAAAAAAAGTCACAAGAAAGAAGGGGAATTAAAAGGTGAGGTCAAAAAAGGAGGGTTCCCATAGAAAGGGCCTCGCCACCAGACACACGCTTACACAAAGTCATCAACTCATAACACACTTGTTTGTGGTGCCGTCCAAGGCACACCAACGTTGACCCCTTTACTCACACCCACCACACGTGTGCCCCCCTGGGCCCCACACTCCCACGTGTGACTCTGGCCCCACACTCTCCCCTGCCTTCTTCCTTACCGCCCAGTGAACACTTTAAAATTTTAATTCTTTTAAGAAATTTTAGTTTAGTGGATTTAGGATTTAAAATAAAAATAATGACTTAACTATTATTTTCTTAAAAATAATTTTTATCTAATAAATCATCGTTTAAAAAAATCAAATCCAAATCTTCTAAGAGCTTTTTTTGTTTCACTTCCCAAAATCTAAGTTTGATTTCAAAGCCTATGTTTTACCCTAAAACCCATGTTTTATTCAAGTACTCACATTTTTTTGGAAAAATTATTTTGGATACAAAATCTCAGTTTTAAACTTAAGTTTTGTAAAAGCTATTTTCTTGTAAAATCACACCCTCTTTCCTAATAAATTTTCTCTTTCCTGCTTTTTCTTTCTTTCTATTTCATCTTTCCTACCTACGTTTTGCCTCATAATATGTAAAAGGCAAAACTTCCCAAACACAATCACCTTTTGAAAATCTAGGTTTTGTCTCGAAATATGTAAAATTTATTCTTCAAAATCTATTCTCTAAAACCTATGTTTTATCTCAAAATCTGTAAAAGATATTATAAAAAAACTTGCAAACGAGCCCTAAATCAGACTGTGATAGATTAGATCTGATTATCTCTCCTTACTTAAAAATTGAACCAAATCCCTACTCATCTCCTCACCTCTCTCTTGCATGCCCATTGCCCACCCTTGCATTGTATCACCATTATCCTCCCAATCATCTTCTCCATGCAAGTTTATGAAGTGGAAATCACATTTAATTATAAAAAAATCTTAATAACAAATAATGAGGATAAAATATGATATTTTTATGTTGCAACTTATCATTACATACTCTTAAGTTATTACTGGATTTTACGGTGATTACGGCCCTTCCTTGAAATATTGTATTAATTTATGCTCTTGTGAATTGAATTACAGCACCCGTTCCAGTAACTTTCAAAAATTATTACTTTATAATAAATTTGCAGAACATAGAATTTATAATATATATCTAAATTTATTTTTTAAAAATACAAACAAAACTATAATAAGGCTCTTTGATTTTGAACGCCCCCGAAAAAATATCCTCCTTCATTTTCGTACGTACGTCATGCTCTCTTATCCAAAAGCAACATTTTACTACAGGAATTATAAATGAAGTATAATTATTTTGATTGAATGGCACAAAAATTATTAAGTTTGAATTATTTAAACATGAATAGTTGCTTTCCTGGAGTACTGTTTCGTCCTTTTCGACCCTATGACCATTGTTATCATACCCTCAAGTTAATTCTCCAAGTTTTATTTTTTTTGAACATCGAGCATTTTTGGGCTTTTTGCCCCCCGTGAGATCCCCGGTATTCAGCACATTTTTTAAGTTCCTGACCTTCTTCAACGGATCAAGTAACTTGGGGCAACCGACTAATCTGGAGCGGGGTATAATTTTAACACACCCCTATAAGGTGCTTTGCACTAAAGGTGGATAATCCCCTCCCATCGAGCACGACTTCAGGATTGAACTTGCGTTCGTCTGGGGAAGTGCCAATCACCTTACTACTGCATCCCAGCTCTCGTGGTAATTCTCAGTTTTTTATGTTACAACTATTCAACTTTGCAAAAACGTATCACCTCTTTGTTAAACATGTACCATATGTAAATTTGATTAAACCATCAAATTTATCATTTTTTATGTTTTTACCTTATAAAATCATGTCAATTTAAAAACGTGTCAACCTTTTATATTCGATTATAATTAGTGATTTTATATATAAACTTCACAGAAATTTCTTTCTTGAATATAGTACACTGAGGATGTTGATATATTTAATTTAAATTACTTAAATTTAAATATATTTAAATCACACTGTTGTCATTTTTTATATTTTAAATATTTAGTTTTATGCTTCTAATAACTATTTATTCATAAAAATAAACTCTTGTGAGTTTACAATTCTCATTCTGTCATAAATTTGCTTAATCTTATATAAGTTTGACAACTTTGTTTTCGACTATTAATTCTTTCCCTTTTCTTCAATTCTTTTTATTGTCCTCGTCCTCATGTTAATTGTCGTTATTGGTTTACTGTGCTTTTATGATCAATTGAATATTTCAACATTGTCGCCAAATAAAACAAAAAAATAACGCAGATTTCATTAAGATTCCTTTGGAATTGGTCATAATTAGATAATTATTTAAAAGTTATTGGTTTGGTGCAATTCATTGTCACATACGAAGGTGGAAAGTTAAAAATAGTGCAGATATACTATTTAGTATTTACTAATACACAAATAGTAATTTTTGTTTATTGGCCTGCAAATCTTATCTACTGAATTTTATGATTAAAATACTTAAATCAAATTTAAATCATTTAAAAATAAAAGCAGTATAATACATGGCTTATTTGGTAGAATGTTTCCAAAAGTCAAACGCATATTCAACGGTGTTTTTTGGTAAAACGAGATAATCTCCTTTATATATTTACCTTGGTTCATATAAAAGTACTTCTCTACCGCGTTCCCAAATGGGCACTCTACCTTGAATCTTTATGCTCTTGCAATACATGAGTTTATACACCAAAACATGGGTCCTTCGTTCTAGCTTATTATTGGAGGGATAGCTTAATGAGAAAGTTAATTGTATCTTAATGAAAATTAATTGCGATTGGGCTTTAAATGCTGAATAATCAAAAGTCGGCATTAAGGAAGATGACAATAATGTCTCGGCCTCATTGATAGCCGAAAAAGAAGAATAAAAGGGCAAATTGACAAAGGCATACACACACCACACAGTATGAATTGTTTTATGCAACATGATGTCACTCTTGAAGTTTATATACTTTTTTAAATACGATTTTTTAACCAAAAAATAGTAATTAATTAATAGATGTTTGGAAGGTTAATTAGGGAATGAATGAAGGATGCAATAATTAATAAAAAGTCAATCAGCTGCTTTATTAGTTGACGTGAATTTGGGAGATGGAGTTAAATTATATGAGACATGCATGGTGGCGGGTGATAAGGATTAGGAGACCTATAGCACTATAGGGAATTAAATAAATTAGGAATGTGTTCCCCCATTGAATATAATCAATTAATAAGAATTAAAAAACTATAACTTTTTTGTTATAAAAAAAAAGCAAATCATTGGTATTTAGAAGGCATATATGATTATAAAACTCTAGTAATGATTTTTTTAAACTTAACTTATGTATTCTTCTGAAAGAGATAATTCTGTTCAAAACACTGTTAGGTGTTAGATAGAGAACAAATCTTGTGATTAAGAAATTACAACTTTGAGACACCATTTTATGAGTTAACTTATTAAAGGAACTAAAAGGGAAGTTCCAGTGATCTGTAAACATTCAAAACGAAATCAAAAGGAATCTAGTGGTTGATGTGGATCACAATTGGATAACTACAAAACATTATAAAAACAAAAGAATTAAATATATAAAAGGAAGTGAGAATGGAAACAAATGTGGGGAAAAAGAAGGGCAAAAGGAGAGGCCCAACAGAGAAATAAAGAGAACACATAGAAGGGGAAGAGAAAGGTAAGGGCAGGTAAGGCCTATTTTGGGAATCGAATTGGAAGGAAATGTAAGCCATGTTTTATATATGGAAAGTGAAGGATAATAAGAAGGGTAGGAATGGGAATAGGACAGAGGTAAGTCCCAAAAAGCTTTCATTTTCAAAAGGGGTGTGGCCTCTCTCTCTCTTTGTTTCTATCTCTCTCTCTCTCTACACATACACACTTTCATTTTCAAAAGGGGTGTGGCCTCTCTCTCTCTACAAATATACACACACACACATTTGCTTTTCAATTGGGTTTGGCCTCTTTCGCCATCAATCCATGGTTGGCCATTAGGTCAGTGCTCTGACTGCTAGAAATTTATTTGCAACTTTTCTCCTACCATCTTAACGTTAACCATTGGTTTAGTCAGCAACACGGTTAAAGATGGTATTTTGGTCATTTAACATGTTTTGTAATTATATGTCTTATATGGATCCGTGTGTGGTGTTGGGATCCAAAGGAGCTAGAAGATGAGAGGCTATACATAGGAAAGCAAAAAGAGCAGAGAAGATGGTGTTGCTCATTGCAGATGGAGACACCCAAAGCTCTCACACAGTAGTACACTGATGAGTGGCTA
>JANTPZ010093245.1:0-13089 GCA_025593235.1 Vachellia pachyceras | reverse complement strand
TCTGATGGTTGTGATACAAATGGAGTCGAAAGAAGTCAAAATTTATGGGTTCAGCTTTCTGATGGTGCTAACAATAACAATAGGAGTCCAGGTCAAGAAGCTTCATGAGGAAAGCATAACATTGTAAAGAATGGAGGCTCAAATATTGCCTCGGTGCTACCATTGTAACATCCGTTATAAATGCTTGTTATATACACCAAGTCTAATACTAATATGATATGATTTGACGAGGATGAAGTGGTAAGATGTAACGTTGTATCATCATTGTATGGGGCAGATTGTGGGGCAACGTTATATCACGGGGGCTTAGCTTTGCTCATTTGAATTGTGTTTCAGGGGAAGGCGTTTCTGTTGAAGGCTTGAAGCTATCGATTACATTCTTCAGTTTTATCCGCGGTTATGTTGAAACTCTGTCTTTCTTCAAAACCCATTCCATTGCGACACAAGAACCACGCCATGCACAAGGCTTTCTGGTTTTGTCAAACTTAATTTGAAACTAATCTAACCAACGGCTAGGTTCCCTGTTAACAACAACTGTCTTTGAGCCTGGTTGGATATCCTTATAAGCATTTTTAAATTATTAGCGCAAAATCAATTCTGATAAGTTGAAATTTCATCAACCTCCACCCGTTTTCACAAGAATGAAAATAACAGCAAGTTATAGTCGGGAATGCAATGTAATGAAATGAATGAAAAATATAATGTAATGATAGTTATATAGTATTCATTTTGATGTTATTATGAAATGAAATTCATATTTTATCTGTAAAAAATAAAAAATTCTGAAATAAATTTTTTGACTATATTAAGACTAAAAATGAAAAATGCATATGTATATGTTGACTAATGAATGGTATAAGTGCCTACATGTTAATTTATATAAGTTGTAATCCGGATTATATAGTTAAATTTATATGATAGAGATTACTATATTTGTTATATTCCGCTATAATAAGAATTGCATTATCATACCAACAATACAATGTAATCAATAAAATACATTTGGATTATATGTAATATCCTATTCTCCTTCATGGAATTGAACCAAACTAGCAATTAATTATGTAATTATAATGCCGTGCTTGTTCTTGGATCTTAGGGAGAGAGAGAGAGAGTTGTTCCTCCAATAATTTCCTTGTCATTTTCTTTCATAAAAAGGAAAATAAATATGAAAATGTCACTAGTAAAATTTTCAATTGGATCTAATAATTGACTTGTTTGTTGGAACGTTTGAAAAAGTCAAATACATATTTAATAGTATTTTTCTGTAAAATGAGATAATCACCTTTACATATTTACTTCAACTTACGTAAAAGTACTTCTCTACCATTTTTTCAAACGGTTAAAATGTAAAAAATGGTCAAATAAAATTTCCTGACTGTACAGTAAGGGGGTGACATGACTAAAAAATTATCCAAACTAAAATCTCTTGGAAAGTACGTGTGGGACACGGAACGGGGAGAGGTTGGTGGCCCCATACGGAGGCTTGTGAATGAGTATATGCACACTCCAAATTTATAATTAAAAAAATATTTTAAAGATTCACGAAATTATTACAAAATTTTAAAAGTAATTGCTGAGATTATTAATAAAAGTTAGAAAAGTTGTTAATAATAATAACAACTATTTTTAAAATCTTATCATAATTTTATGAATTTTTAAAATTTTTTATTCATTAATTAGAACCTGCAAATTTCTCTATACACACATGGTCGCTTTCATTCCATCAACACACTAACTAAAGGACAGATTTGATTGTCTGGATGAGATTTTTTAGAATTAAAAATGTTTCCTATCATTTTATCAATTATAAATATAAATTCATGAAATGTATGGCCAATGGAGTATTATTAAAAGGGGCCAAGGTAAATTATGGAGCACAGTTGCATGTTTGGAAAAAAATTTTAATGGTACATCAAAATTAAGATAAAAATCATCTTGAAAATTCGTAAAAAAAAATCCCAAGATTCATAAAACTCTTTCTTACAACGGATTCCCAAACACACACAATTTCGGCAACAGAATTATAACTGCTTATATAGCTGGCACAAAAATTATATAAGCATATTTAGAGCTTGTTTATCATCACTTCCTGAAATCTAGGTTTGGTTTCAAAACCTAGGTTTTGTCTAAGTACAAATTTTTTTGAAAAGCTATTTTGGTTACAAAACCTCGGTTTGAAATCTAGATTTTCTCTTTCTTACTTTTTCCTCTTTTTCCTTCTTTCTCTTTCCTTTTCCTACTTTTTTCCTTATTTCTCTTTCATCATTCCTACTTTTTTCCTTATTTCTCTTTCTTCTTTCCTACTTTTTCTTTCTTTATCTTTCTTCTTTTCTACTTTTTATTGCTTCTCTTTCCTACTTACTTTTGTCTCGAAATCCTTAAAAGCTAATGGGTCCGTTTGTGAATGCGATAGAGAAATATTTTTACGTAAGCCTAGATAAATATGTGAAGGAGATTATCTCATTTTGCGAAAAAACACTGTTGAATGTGTTTTTGAGGCTTTTTAACGGGTTGTCAAACATCATCAGTAACTAACAATTCTCTACTTAGATTATTCTTCATATAATTAAGGATTTTTTTGAATCTCATCTTTAGAATAATTTTTACATATTTTTCAAGATAAAATTTAAATTTTTAAGAATGATACGTATTACATAAATGTATCACCTAAGAAGACAGTAGATTTCACCCTCCGTTTAATTTGTGGTGAGTCCGACCCCTGCCAGAAATTTTTGTATCACAAAAAAAACTTCCAAAACTCTGGCGCTATCCCAAAACATAGCAGTGTCGCCTGAAAATCAAGCTGCCGAGTTCCGACTTGGCCGTTTGTGGGAAGAATAACAGTAAATTAAAAAATATCGGGTGTGTTTAGCGCCTTCTCAGGCAGTATAAAATCGGATCGAGAGAAACCAGGCTAAAAGATTTTAGTGGGTTTCAGTTATTCACCCTTGTAAATTCAGAGAAATTTAGCGGAAACTTACTCGAAACACAAGCAGCACTTGTTTTGGAAGATATGATAGATAACCGGCAAAGCTCTGATGGCAATGGTGGGATTGGAGAAGGAAGATGGTTACCGGAACTTAGAAGTTTGGTGAGGAGAAAGCAGGTTGATTCTGCGCTTGCAAGGAAAGAAGGTCAACGATTGGCCAGGAAATTATCTGTCTTCGAACTCGTTGGAATCGGTAAACCGAAATAAGAATTGTGTCTATTGTGTTTGTTGCTTCTCTTTTATTCAACAAGTAATAGTTGACTAACCGAAAAAACAGTAATTTCATATGCGAGTCTTTGATAATGTGCACTTCTTTCTTTCTGCGCTCCTTTTCTGGATGGTTTACTTATGCACCCGTTCAGCACAATGTCACAGATATTAAGTTTTGGTTGGGTCTGCATGTTTTTCCGTTAATGGCTTTATCTTCTTTTTATGAAGTATTTTACATATTGATAAGTGACCATCCTTGAAAAGGGGTTGGAGCAACCATAGGCGCTGGAGTGTACATTCTTGTTGGAACAGTTGCTAGACAAGATGCAGGACCGGCACTTACAATATCAATTTTCATTGCTGGAATAGCTGCTGCACTCTCAGCTCTTTGTTATGCTGAGCTAGCTTGTCGATGCCCATCTGCCGGGAGTGCTTACCACTATACATACATATGCATTGGAGAAGGGTAAGTCACTATATTGTAGATTTCTTTGATTAAATTAAATGTATAAATTATAAATACATTGAGTAGAATGGGATGGGTATCAAAGCTAAGTGTGATACTGGTTCAAGTAGAGTTTTCAGGTGGTGTTAAGGATGGGTATTATCTGTGAGATAGGATATTTGTTAAGGGGTTTTGAGGTAAAAAGGTGCATTTTACATTATAGAAAAGAACAACAGACTCAAAAGGAGGCATGATAAATGACCGTCTTTTGTCTATAACCAGTATATTCATGATTAAACATTGCCACTGATTTTAGGGTTGCTTGGTTTGTTGGCTGGGCCCTGATTCTGGAGTACACAATTGGTGGTTCAGCTGTTGCACGTGGCATAACTCCAAATATGGTGCAGTATTTGTTTCTTTTTCTGTAATGTAGATAACTAAAATTAATTTAATGTATCTTTATTACATTTATATAATTCTTTTAAGTTCTATTTGTTTCCATTTGTCTGCTTTTCTTCTTTTCCTGTGCTTTTTCTGTGATGGAGGTGTGATTTGGTGTTGTGTGTTTTTTATCAGCCCACAAGGTATATGACCCAGTAGTTTTATTTGAATTTGTATGTTGTTTTTCAGGCACTGTTTTTTGGTGGTGAGGATAATCTCCCTTACGTTTTGGCTCGTCATACCATCCCAGGTTTTGGAATTGTGGTTGACCCCTGTGCAGCTGTATTAATTCTTGTTGTGACCCTCCTATTGTGCACTGGAATCAAAGAGGTACTTATCTCCTAAATTACTAGATATAATGTTTCTCATCGCTCTTTCTGCCTGTTTGCTTACCCATACCCACACACACACACACACAATCTTATGTTTCAGAGTTCAACTGCACAATTCATAGTGACAACAATAAATGTATGCGTCCTGCTCTTCATCATCATAGCTGGTGGTTATCTTGGTTTCAGGAATCAATGGGATGGGTATAAGCTTGCCAATGGGTAATATATATTTTTTTTTGGCTTAGGTCATTATCCATAAAATACCCAAGTAATGGTGTTGCTGAGATTGTGCTTTGACATATTCTCAGGTATTTCCCGTTTGGATTAAATGGTGTGTTCTCTGGGGCAGCAATTGTTTTCTTTTCATACATTGGTTTTGATTCAGTGACCAGCACAGCTGAGGAGGTACATCTTCTCTTGGGGGATTTATAATTAATTGACTCAGTTGTTATGGCAGAAACTAATTAAGTGCATGGGAGTTTAATGAAAGTCATTGTTGCACGTTGCCTTTTGTATTTTAGATAGATTTCAACTCTTAATGAGACTTATTATTCTAGCTCTAGTATCATAGTGAGAATGGAGCATTCATCATAGCTGCTCCTATGTTCTAATTGATTTCAACTCTCTAGTTTTTCATCTATAATTATTAATATTTAAATTTTGATTTGACTTACTAAGAAAGAAGAAACAATATGAGAATAAATGTATCTGGAAAAGTCCTTTATAACTCATATGTGTACTATTGCCATACTTATAATCTGAGGATAGTTTAGTACATAGCATCATGACATGGGTATGTCAGTGGCAAACAGAACTATTTTTTTTTTATACAAAAGAAGAAATAAACAGAACTATTCTTCTGTGACTCTCCTTTTATCTTTTGTTTCTTTGTCTTGCAGGTGAAAAATCCTCAACGAGATTTGCCCCTGGGAATAGCAATTGCATTATCCATATGTTGCATGTTGTATATGCTTGTATCAGCTGTTATTGTTGGCTTGGTGCCATACTATGATTTGGATCCTGATACCCCTATTTCCTCGGCATTTTCTAAACATGGAATGGAATGGGCAGTGTAAGGTTTGCGAGAGGCTTATTGTCTCATTTCTTAGAGATCCTTTAAAGTAAAAAAAATATCCTTCTGGTTACTATGTTTCAAGCTCTACTTCACCCCATTGTAGGTACATAATAACAATTGGAGCAGTCACTGCGCTCTTTGCCAGTTTGTTGGGTTCAATTCTTCCCCAGGTGCTTAAGTCTGTGCTGTTGATTGATTTTTATTTTGCTGTGAATTTTCATGACCTAATTATTTTTCTTATTGCATTTCTGTTTATCTATTTCATGTCTTTATTGCATTCTATCTGAAGAAATTTTTGGAATTGTCACATTGCTATGTTGAATGGCTAAAATCATCACTTTTGATGTAGAAGATAATGGAGACTTGGTAGTATGGGATACCAAGCCCTACACTGTTTGTGGAATTTTTTTGGGGGGGAAGAAGTTGCTCTCTATTGCAAAGTTCTGACCATTTGTCCTTGAGAAAAGTGATAAAAGCAATTGAAAACTGTGTATCAGTGTATATACTCTTGGTAGCTACAAATCTTTATAGTACTGGTTTGGGATGGTTTGCCCTATTGTGCAGACGTATGACAGTGTGTAGACACTGATTTCTGAATTGTCTATTGCATTTGACGAATAGTTCTCCTAATGTAAGTATGTCCTTTACAGCCACGAATCTTTATGGCAATGGCTAGAGATGGATTACTGCCTTCTTTCTTCTCAGAGATCAATAGGAGAACCCAGGTCCCTGTAAAGAGTACTATTGTCACTGGTGTCTTCGCAGCTGCTCTAGCTTTCTTTATGGATGTTTCTCAGTTAGCAGGGATGGTGAGAAATGCAGGAACCATAACGATGAAGATTTTGTTGTGATTGTGTGTGTTAACATAAATTGGTTGCTTTTTTTCTTCTTATTCATTACTTTGGGAAGTGTAGGTTAGCATCGGAACACTGCTTGCGTTCACCACTGTTGCAGTTTCAGTCTTGATTCTCAGATATGTTCCACCTGATGAGGTGCCCATTCCATCATTATTTGATACATCCATTGACTCAATTCCTCGTGTTCCTTCATCACTTCAATCATCCATTGACCCAATGCATTTGCATTTGGGTGGTGTTGTTGAGGAAATCACTGCCGTAAATCCTGTAAATAATGAGGTTGCTTCCTTGCTTAGACATCCTTTAATCATGAAACAGGGAACACAAGGTAATCATTGAGCTCATGTTCCGTTATTTTCCATAATGGCCATTGTGGTGTTGGCACTCATTGCGTAGTGCTGTTTCAAATTGTTTTCCTACCAAACTTGATATTTCTTGTAATTCTTTTTTTTGGATAAGCATTAATGAATTTATCCATATTTACTTGTTTAACATTGCGGTGAAATAGCATTCATCCATAGTGTGATTCAGTTTCGAACCATGTTACCCCCAAATCTTAACATTATTCATTGCGGTGATAGCATCCATTCATCGGCGGAAATGTGCTGCATGGAGCATAGGCTTTCTTTGCATAGGGACTTTTATCTCTGCAATGGCAGCTTCAGCTGGAGGGTGGCCCAGGTGAGTCAATGTTGAGAACCTCTCAACTAATTTTCAAGTAAACGACCTACATGTATTTCTGGTATTCGATTCAGGAAAATTTATCCAGTTAAAATGGATGCTGGAATTACCTTTTTAAGGTTGTTTTGTGGTGTACTAGCAATGAAACCATCTGGCATAAATTTTTATTGAAGACAGGGTTATTCTCCTTGACTGGTTGTGACAATTAAATCCATTCCTGTTTTCATCAAATCAGCCTTGTACTTTTTAACGTTGCGCCCATTTGGTGATTTTGCCAGCATTGTGCGCTTTACATTTTGTGGTCTGGGTGGAATCATTCTTGTCTGCAGTACAATTGTGCTCTCCTATATAGGCCAAGATGATGCGAGGCACAGTTTTGGACACACAGGAGGTATGTTAGACTACACTTCCTCGTAGCATGTTAGTAGTTTTTAATTCCATAAAAGAAAGGTTGGGTAAATGTTACTGAATGATCTGTTATGTTGTATTCCAGGGTTTCTTTGCCCGTGTGTTCCATTCCTTCCTGCTATATGCATTCTTATAAACACGTACCTATTAGTTGATCTTGGGTGAGTTGTCTATGCCAAACATGCTTCACTTATAAATGATGAATCAAGTCTTAATATTTGTGGTGTCTGATGATAAACTTCAGGATTTCTACGTGGTTACGAGTTTCAGTGTGGTTGGTCATTGGAGCAGTCATTTATCTGTGCTATGGCCGCAAACACAGCTCACTGTTAAATGCCGTCTATGTCTCATCGGCACAAGCCAATGAGATTCAGGCAAATCACGCAGCCTCGTACACGTAGCAGTGTTTTGTTTCAGAGCAGCATTAAAATTGCTTCAATTGTTTCATTTCAATATTCTTTCATAATCAGCCTTTTCCCCATTTATCATTGGGTGAATCGGTTTGTTGAAGGACTTGTATTCTTATAGGCATCACATTGTAAACAGCTTTTGTTGAATGTCGATCGGACCCACCTCTAAACAAGATCACCAGTGAAGTCTGGTGGTTGTTCTGAAAAATGGCCAGATAATATCAAATACTAATAAATTTATTATCATCACATTTATAATACTAGAATTTGATCGTATATGACATGACACGGTAACAGGTGTGATAAAACGGAAAAGGAAAAAAAACTGAGATTAGTAGGAGTTTGATGGTAATTCATGATAGATGTTACAAAAAGGGGATGGTATAGGGCGAGAGGACTCCAGCGGTCCAGTCTTGTGACCCTTTTTTTTTGACCTTTTGTTTTGGAGCATTTAATATTCTCACTATATCTAATTTATTCAAGGAAATACCGATTGGGTTAGGTCTGTCAGAAAAAGCTTTTGATTCACAATACGACGAATCAATCTTCGAATCCGTGATGAAAGAGTTATCCATATACTATTATATATTTTTCTCTAGTAGTTTGTAGGAATGGCTAAAGTGGAACTCATTGCATTCCCCGAGGAATAGAAGCTTGGCCATGGCGAGTGTTTGGCACATTATGCTAGCTTCTTTGGAAGAACAGATATAGAAAAGTTTTCGAGAATGCATGCAACCGACTCATTGCGATTGCTCACAATGTACTCATCATCACCTCATGGAGGAATGAGAATGGTCGATTCTGCCACTAGATTTACCAGAGATCTGGGTAGATGGAGATGGATCTTGACATCTTGCTATAATACAAGTCAAGATGCTTATGAAGGCGTCATTAGAGATTATCAAGGCAACTGAATACGTAGATATTTCAAAAGAAGTTAGGGTATGCTACCCCAACTGCTGCGGAAGTTTACACTAGTTTCAGAGGTTTGCAACTCTGCAAGCAGTTGGGATCATCACATATTAGACTCGTTACGGTTTCCCTATAAGCTTTACATCTACTTATGGTGGATTAAGGACTGAATCATCCTTAATTTGTATAGAAAGATTACACAGTTGAGATCTCTCATATTTACAAACTGGGATATTTAAGTCACCCCATTCATAGGCAAGATCTTAATTATGTTGATTAACTGGCTATGATGGCTTAAGAAATGTATTAGCATTATAGGGTATTGTTAACATCCGCTACTGGTTGTTTAAATCTGTTCCGTTTAGAATGTAGTGAAATGCCACCAAACCCTCTTAGTGTGTCTAGTTCATAGACTTTTATAATCATTAAGCTTAGGTTTGCATTTGTATTTTAAAAAAAATTTACTAAAAGATGTTTACAATGTAAATAATTAAAAATGATATTTTATATATAAAAAAAAGTGTTAGACCCTTTGTTACAAATAATAAGGTACATGAAATCGGACCAGTGATTGAACCGGACAAGGCAGTGGGTTAACGGTTAGTGGGTCAGACCGGAGTCAAACCGGGGATCAGACTGGTGAGGAATAAAAAAAATTAAAAAATAAATCTTATAACACATTAACACAATCAAACTATCCAAAATTGAAAATTTCAAAAACAAAGCAGTAAATTCTATTATTAATAAAGTAACAATTACTAAACTAATCATATACTTGTAGCTTATATATTATCTGACATTATTTATAATTTTGAAATATTTATCCTAACAAAATATTAAAATATATATTGTGCGGGTTCTGTTTTTTTTATTTTTTAACTTTTAAATTTGAAATTTTAAAATAATTCATCCTTTTTTAAAAACAAATTAAAAAGAAGATGAGTATATGCAAACGCGACAATGGGCATATGTGGGAAGGAGTCCTGTTTTTTTAATTTTTTTACAAATTAAAAAAATTATTATTTTATTTTTTAAAGGAAAATTTAAAAAAAAGGGGAAAAAGGCCAACCCGATCAACCCACTAACCCCATCGGGTTGATCGGGTTGGTCCCGGTTTACCTCGGGTTTAACTAGGTTGACCCCAAACCGGAGTCGAACTATCAACCGGATCAAACTGGAAGTTGATTCGTCGGTTTTCGGTTCGGGTTCATGAAGATGGCAAATAACCACTTTAATGAGTTTTCTTAAAATTAATAAATTAGTTGTGGAGTTTTTATATGAAAGATGAGGGGCGGTCCTAATTAAGCCTGTCAAGCAATCAGGCAGTGAAGTAGGAATGAAGGAAACTCTGACAGGCATCCACCAAAAGTGACCAATTAAATTACGTTACGTACACTTTCAGATCAATTAGTGAGCCAGCAATATCAAATAATAGAAATAAGTTCAAAGGCAAAGGCCCCATCCCCTATTTATTTATTTATTTATTTATTTTGTTACGGTATTAGAAAAATATGTATATCTAAATTAAATGAAACCTTCATCGTATATTTACTTTATAAAGAGTAAATCCAGTTGTAAAGGTAACTTCCAAGGCCAATGGCCAAATTCAAACAGACACTTACCATATGTTTGGATGGAGAGAAAATGAGGGAGGAAAGAAAATTTGGAGAGAAAATGAGGGGAGAAATGAGTTTTCCCCTGCTTAGATAGGAGAGAAAAAGAGGGAGGAAGGAAAAGTTGGAGAGAAAACTATTTTTTCTTATCTATCCACATGCTCTTTTATTACTTTTTCATTGTAACTAATTGAGTTTAACATATAACTTTTTATTAAATTCTGACTATGACTTTTTTTTAAAAAGAATAAGATTTAATATATATTATAATATCTAATTTATTTTTTAATTGCTTACTAAAACCTCACAATCTTAAAAAATATGATATATCCTTATCTAAGTTATTTTGTTTTGAAATATAATAAGCCGAAAAGATATCTTTAATAAATAATTTAATTTTAAATTATTTAATGATATTAATGTTAATATAATTTTTTATTATCATATCTAATTTGACATTATACTTTATATAAGGATACTTTACTTGTTACTATTTATTAAAAGATTTTTATTTAAGGATATTTTAGTCATTCAACTATTTACCCATTTTCTTTCCTCTCTGTTTTCTCTCACCCATCCAAGCAAGATGGATGATAATATTGTCTCTCCACTTTTCTCTTCTCTCCATTTTCTCTCCTTCCATTTTCTTTCCTCTCAACTTTTCTTCCCATCCAAACGGAGCGTTATGTTTATAACTTACTTTGATTTATATACATCATTGACCGTTTTATATATATATATATATATATAAAAGAGAAATCTGTTATTTTCCCTCGATGAAATTATCAGAAAACGATTTTCTTTAAACAACATATCAGTAATAAGTTTAAATTCAGGAAATTTATTACATAATTCAGAAAATCTATAATGTGAGTTGAATTTGAAGCCAAAATCCTGGTGCTCGTAATTAATAATCAAAACAATAGGCGTGCAAACTACAGAAATTCTGAATTATTAACGGGTCAGCGCTCGCATTTGCAGTTACTTGCCGTGTTATTAACTGTTTTCTAATGCCGCTTCTAACACTAAGTTGTATAAGAACAGGATACATAATTTGAATATATTAAAAACATTAATTGAATCAGTTATTTGTATTAAATATGTATTGATTTTTCTATAATACCATGTTCATTGTCATTAAGGGCAGATCTACTTGGTCTTTAGTGGGTACATCCACACCTCATGACTTTCAGAAAATTAGATATATATTAGTATTATGTGATTTATTTTACACCCACTCATTTGCTAATTTTGAACCCATTGAATTTTCGCTCAAATTCTTTTCAAAAGATATTAAAAATAAATCTTATTTATATTAAATAGTTTGCACCCTCTGAGTCAGGGTCCTGAATCCTGATTGTGATCATAGTTAGATAAAAATTCCTTAGTGATTGCTGTCAGTCAAATACTTTGGGAAGAAGATAGGATGTAGTAATTACAAATTACTCATACTTTAGTTAGATAAAAAGTCAACCTCTGGACTTAAAGAATAAATTATGAGGTCAAAACTAAAAAAAATAAACGACTTCAAGAATAAATAAAATACTTAATTTTTTATAGAGTTGCATGCAGGAAAGAATCAGAACCTGCCTAGATGTGTGCGCTATTATCCATGAATTACCGAACCAGGTTTTCCTGCATTGAATTTATAAAGGGTAATGATAGGCCAAACATATTCATGAAAGGGAAAAGAACTGTCCCTAGGAGTCATCGTCACCATCATTCAGGTCCTTCTCTTTTGGTGGGTGGGAACCAGTAGGAAGAAAGAACAAGACAAAAGCAAGCCTGCCTGGGTTATTTCTCCTTCTACCTGAATCTGCTCGCTTGCCCTTTTCTGACGACACTGTCTCTTGCCGTCTGAGGCTCGAGCTGATTGTGCTGGGAACGGGGGCTGGCTGACCCATAAGATTCCAGGAGAAGCTATCATTTCCGTATACTGTATTCCTTGTTGGATAAACTCTGTTACATTTTTTTATGGGTGTGCCGACTGATTCTTCGGAGGGTGGGGGTCATGGAGGACAGGGTTCTTGGTGTTCATTGAGGTTTTTGACTAGGAGGAAGCTGGTGGATTCTGCCCACAAAAAGACTGAGGGTCAGCTTGCCAAGGAGTTATCTGTTCCCCATCTGGTCGGAGTTGGTAATTCTCTTCAATAACTATATGCGTTGAATCTTTTTTTTTTTGGGTGGTTTCTGAGCATTGGTCTGATGTTTCAATCTTCTCTTTCAAAGGCATCAATTATCTCTAGTCGTGATTTCGTTCATTCTGTGTTTGATCAAAAGCTACTTTCTAAATTTGATATTTTACTGTCTTCTCGCCGGCACTGTTTCCCCTTGTTAATGCAGATTATCTTATTCTTAACAACACTGATCCCCTCTCTCAGCGGCAGAGAGTAAATTATAAATATGATGATTATTATTTCACCACGACTATTAGTAATTGGCCTATTTCTTGGTCAATTTTCTTTCTTCCTCTTCTATTATACTTCTGAGTCCGTTCTGTTTGCTGATCTTAGCTCTTGATAGTGAAACCTTTCCGGTTGATCTGTAGTCCTTCGTTCTCTCAGATATAAACCTAAACAAAATACATGCGGCTCCAGATTTCCTGGCGAACTGACTTTCATGTCTTCATCAGGTGTCGGTGCGACAATTGGTGCTGGAGTCTACGTCCTTGTTGGAACAGTCGCTCGAGAACATTCTGGACCCGCCCTGGCCT
>JANTPZ010093244.1:0-10005 GCA_025593235.1 Vachellia pachyceras | reverse complement strand
TTGCTTCTTGAATTTGAGTGTTGCTTTTATTTTCTTCTGTTAGGCGACGCAACAGCTTCTTGAAAAAGGGGTTTTCTGCTAGCTACTCGAACACTTATGCTATATTCTTTTAGATGCCACAATAACTGTTAGATTTAACCATCAAACCCTCATCCATTATAATTCTTCCTTCTATATACATTCGCTGTAATTCTCCTATTTTAGAATCTTACCACCTTTTTCGTTGTATTGGCTTTCTGTATGTTTTGAATTTCCATCATATCATCAAAATTTTAAACTATTTCTTTTGACAAATCTCACGAGTTAGACATATTTTTATTCTACCTTCTTTTATCCTACATTTTGGTTTGTAACTTGTATGTTTGACATTACTTGTGAAGATATTAAGATACGACCCAACGGAGACTCCACGTCATCCTTTTGAATATGTCATGCTTGACATTTTGTATAATTCACAATTGGTTAGCCGCCCCATGAAAAATTGCTGCATTTATAGGATTCCTCTAAGCTTGAGGGAGAAAAAATGAGCACCGTTTCACCCCATGTTTGGTTTCTATTAGCCCTTTTTATCACGGGGATAACAGGTTACAAGAATTGGAAGAACAAAAGAATTGTTATTTCAATTATTTTTATCAAAGTCTGACCTTTGGTGTAGAGAAGATGAGGTTCAAAAAATTTTTAGCAGCGTTGAAGGGAGATGAAAAGAACATAAGGGACCTCTGAGGAGCTTACAAACTTTGACAGCGCAAAGATTCTTCGCATGATGATGCTTGATTCTGTATTCATCATGGAAGCACTTTTGAGAAGGAAGAATCAATCTAGTGGCTGAATATGACTACTATTTTTTTTAATGATTAGAGTAGCAATATGATTGCACGCAATCTCAAGCTCACAGAGAATTAGCTTCCCCCAATCAATCTAGTTTGTACTCATGATAGATTGATTCTTCCTCCAACCTTGCTAAAAAAAATTTTCAATCTCATATTCTCTACATTACAGGTTACATTTCAATAAAAATAATTAAAATAATAGTTCTTTTGTTTTTCCAATTCTTGCACCATATCATCTCCATGATTAGAAGAACTAATATAAACCAAACATGGGGTTAAAGAGTGCTCATTTTCTCCCGTAAGCTTGGAGGAATCCTATAAATGCAATAATTTTTGTGGGGATGCTAATCACTTGTGAATTATACAAAATGTGAAGTATGATATGTTCAAAAGGGCAAAGAGGAGTCTCAATTGGATGGTATCTTAATATCGTCACAATCAATTTCAAACATATATGTTAAAAAAATCAAAATATAGGATAAAACCAACAAAACAAGATAAAATAAGGTAGAATAAAAGTACATCAAACTAATGAAAAGAAGTCTCTTGAGTCACCAAACATTCATGAAGACTTATCAAAAGAAATAGGCACTCTATGGTATGGTGGAGTTTCTGAGTCTTCTACAATATTAATGTTACACGACCTTCAATGTCCAACTATAAAGTGAGCAATAATAAATGTTAATTTCGATAAAAATTTCCCTCTCAAACTATATTCTTCACATTCATACAATTACACAGTTCACGAGGGTAAATAATCATTAAGTGTAGCTCAAGGCCACAAATAATAGTAAAATATGCCTTATAAAAATTATAATAGGATGTTATTCACTCACATATTATGCTTAACGCATAACTCTTCTTTTATCCTTCAACCTCCAACTTATCTTCTCCTCCTAGCAACAATATACAACCATATTTAATCCACAATATTATCCAAAGGAATGTCCCAAAATAAAATTTAGTGGACAACATCTAAATGAGTCTTTATCTCTTTTATACATTTCATCGCACTTGATAAGCACCCAAGATTAGCTTCCACAATAAACAGTTCAGCTTTATGCACAATCTTTGAAAATTCATAACTTAATCTACATAATTCCAAATGAAGTGATTCAAAGCTCTATTTAATGGTCTTTTCATCATCTATAAAGGAAAAATAATAATCAGTCTCATAGCTTTCTCCTCAACTTATCAAACCCACGAAATTGGCCACAGCTTCACCAGAAAAATGTCATTTTCCAGTTTTTCTATGCCAATTTGAAAAATTCATAACTTATACTTTACTCATCTAAATATTGTGTTCTAGGACTTTTTTTAAAGCTTGAGATGTGCACTAAAATTTCACAAATTTCAAACGCTAGCGAGGCCAATTACCTAGGTTTTAGGTAATTTAAAGTTGGTGACTTATATCAGCAACTTAATTTCCTGATACATATATAATGCTTCGTTTTTCCTTATCCAATAACCCACAATTAAAATTTAACCCAGAGTAATGAATCCATACTCAGTTAACGTACTTTGCCTCAAAACTTCTAAAAAAAATTACGTCCATAGAAAACGAAGACCCCACAAATCCTTCAAAACACATGCAAGCAACTATTAACTTCCAGACCCCACAAATCTCCCTTTTACCAACTTATATCAACATTTTGGCCTCAGATTTATGAAGCTTAAAAACCCCGTTTTCTTTTAATAGCACAGAGGACCAAAATAACCATGCATGCTTAATTAATGACTTTTTATGCACCCGAAATTTAACTCAAATCCAAGGACTCATGCGTTTAAGACCATAAATGAAAGAAAATGGGAAGATTGCTGTGCTCCCAAGCAGAAACCCGTGACTAAGAGCTTCAGAAATCAAAATACTTTACATGCATCACTTGACTTCCAACTTCCAATAACTTTTTTTTTTTGAGCAAAAAATTCCAATAACTTATAAACAGTCGAATTTAGCTTTGATTGAGATTATTCCCCCTCTGGTTTTCAATTGTTCAAGGCTCCGAAAAATGGCATAGAAATGGAAATGAAGGAGCATAGCTCACCTGGGTCGAGATTCCTCGGTTGCACACGTCTTCCAGTCTCTTCTCTAGCGAGTTTCATGGCTCCGACGATGAGCTCTCTCGTTCTCGTTGTCTCTCCCTCTCATTGTTCTTTATTGCCGTGGGATGAAGAAGACGATGAATGAATGAGTGAAGGAGCTAAGGGCAGGAGCTTTAATGCCTGTGTGTCACACGGGGTGCATGTGTGGGGTGAATATACCAACTTGCCTTCCCACATTTTCTTTTTTACCATCAAATCCTTTTTTATAAAGCCAAAATGCCATAACATGTTCCAGCGGGTGACTTTGTTTCTGTAATACCCCAAATTTCATATACAAAAATAAAGGCCAAACCGATGAATTATGAAATGATTTGAGCCCCATAAATAAGAAAGATAGAAAGGAAAATGCCGATAGACGAGAAAGGATGATTGACTGCCGATAGACGAGAAAGGATGATTGACTAAGTCTCTAGTCTTAAAAATTCTAAGTAAAAATGACTAAAGGAGAAAATGGTCATTTGGCCTAATAATAATAGTAAAATGGTCATTTTGAATAATAAGGCATAGGGCACAAAATGTCATCAAATAATAAGGGCATTTTAGTAATTTGGTCAAAAGTCAACAAAAAGTCAAAGTTGACCAAAAAGTCAAAGTTGATAAAAATGTCAAAATCAACCAAGGGTAAGGTTGGAATTCAGAAAAAGTAGAAAAGTGATGGTATTTTGGTAATTATAAGAAAAGTAAAAAAGAAAGTGGCATTTTCGTAATTATGGAGAAAGTACAAAATGCAATGGCATTTTTGTAATTAAGGGTTTTTATAGGACTCGAACACAGAGATGTAATTATTTGAGGTAGCAGGAGTCCTCAACTGCCAGAGACCCAAACTGAGAAAAGTTTAGTTGGGTCCTAAAGTAATTAAAAAAATTATTACCCGGTATCTAGTGCAGACAGTTTCAAAGTACAGGGAATAACAGTGCCCAAAAGCCCCGAAAAAGTATTTTCTTAGAAAATTAATTTCGGAAAATCCAGGAAGAATTTTGAGAAATGGAAAATAGCTTGAGAATAAGGGGAAAATATAGAATTTTTTCATGTTCTTAAGTCAAATTGGCCGCCGGAATCCCGTTTTACGGTGTTGCATGCAAACCGAGGAATCTTGACAAGTTATGAGGAAAACCCGGAAATACTTTGGGCTAAGACATAATGTCAACTAGGCAAGTAAGCCTAGGGAATGATGCCACTTGAGGGAGAAAGTCTCCGGAAGAGTAAAAAGGAAGTTACCCAGATAAAGGTTACTTTACGGAAATGCGTGCCACCGGATCAAGTAACCGAATAGTCAGGGAACTGGTCAGCTCAACCAAGATTTGGAGGGCAAGCCAAAAATCACTTTTTCACCAAGCAAACAAGGGCTTGACAAGTGTCATAATAACAACCATAGAAACCAAAACTTGGTCTCCAAGTTTCAATCTCCACCACTCAATTTTCAAGAGGCTTTTTACACAAGTCATTTCCTTCCTCTCTCTTCTCATTTGGCTGATCACTCCTCTCCCCTCTCAAGTCTGAAATTTCGTCACTTTGCTCGCAAGGAAGAAGAAGAATGGAGCTCTCACACAATCTTAAGGTAATCACCCAAACAACCAACTCTTTCCATTTCTCTACTCCTTGCAACTTCTACTACTTCTTTAATGGTTGATTTCCTTGATCAAAGCCCTCTTTTTGAAGATGAAAAGTTAGGGTTTCAAGGTATGAAAAAGGAAAAGAGAAGGCTTTTGAGGTAGTAACTGGTTGCAAGTTCTTTCTTGAGTAGTAAAGAGTAGTTTGATAGTTGTTGTTGGTTGTTTTGGGTTATTGTAGAAATGTTTGTGAAAACCTAAGGTTAAGGGGGGAGGTGACACCACTTTTGGTTGATGGGAAGAGTTGAGTTTGAGTTATATGATGTATGGAAAATGGTTTGGGAGCATGAATTTACAAGAAAACACAAGCCTTCATGAACAAATTTTAAAAATTCCATTTTTCCTTCTTTTTCTGTTTTTTCGGCAGCCAAGAAAAATAATAGAAGGAGTGTGATTTTGATTATTTTGAAGCTTCCAATGGCTTTAGAAGGAAATTTTGTGCAGGGTTAAAGTAAGAAAAGCATTTGGAAAGCTTTTGAAATCAAAAGAACAAGTTGCAAAGCTTTAAGGGTTTTGAAAGAGCAGTATGTGTCATATTGCGTTTTTATGATTTTTTTTCTTGCCTTGTTAGTGACTGGAAATTTATGAGCATATTATGGTATGATGTTTACGAAGTTAAGAACCCAAAGAACTCATTGGGAAAGTAAGCAAAAAGGACTCAAGTTGCAAAGGAATTAAAGAGACAAGGTAGCAAGACTACTAACTCTTCTAAACCATTTTATGAACTTGTTGTGAATGGTGCATTATTCTATGATGATGAACTTGTTTTGTGTATGATATGTGACCTTGATTGCTATGGCCATATGCATGATAATGTAATGTTTGAACATGTCACATGTACCTTGATCATACACATATCTTGAAAAGTATTACATGCACATTCACAAGTTTTGTTAGTTAGTTTTGCTATTGGGATTTTCAAAAATCTCATTATCCCCCAACTAAACATGTAGATGGAAGCTCAAGTAAGGGTAAGGAAAATTTTATAGATGAATGAAGAAGATGCTCTTGCTTGCATGATTTTTGCATGAATATATGAGTTGCTAAACTCTCCATGAAGTTGATGTGGTTGTAACCTTTAAACCTCAACATAAAGTATCATGTAAATATGTGATGATGCATGCATGAAAATGGGCTAAAAGTGCTAAGGAATGGTAAATAAGTGATCATGCATGTTAGAGGTTGGTTTATGAACCAAAAAGAGATTTTGGTGATTTTTAAGAAAAGTTGGATTTCAAAACAAATGGGTTCCAAAGGCCCTTGAAACTTACATGTTTCAAACGTCAATGAAAAATAGAAAATGAGCTCCAAATGAGATGAAATTTTCCGGTTAAATACTACACATCCTTAGCTTTAAAATGATATAAATTTTGTGAACTTTGGATGGGTATTTTATGAGATATGATTTTTCAAAGTTAAGCGAAAAATCTGGGAAAAACTGGAAGTAACCATTTGAGCTATCAACTTGACGGAATAAACTGATTCAAATGGGCAAGTATTGGAACCAATGAATATTTTTCCCTTATATATCACTTAATAAAGAAAATTTAGAAATTGGAATCACTCCATTTCTATTTTTCTGGAATTAATTATAAATTTTTAAAGTTGGGCCAGAAATCTGGAAAATGTGCAAGTGAACAGTAACAACGTTTTTTAAGAAAAAGAAAAATTTTTAAGTTCATTAAAAAGGCCAATTTGAATCATCCAAAGCCCAATAGTGGTTCTAAAGTGACTTAATATGAGGAAATAAGGGAAAATAGGAGGTGTTATAGTTTCCCCTTCAAATTTGACTTTTGACATGTGGAATAATTATTCCAATAAATTTTAGACTATTTTATTATTTTCTCAAATTTCCTTAAAATAACTTTTGGCCCAAAAATTTACTTATACCAGTCTACAAAATTTTTTGTAATTAGCTTCTCAAAGTCTCAATTATATTTCATATCACATTGGTCAAATTTTGAGATGTTACATTTATCCCTTTTTTGGGTAAAGGTGCAAAAGTAACCATTAAATTTCCCAAAAATGCAAAAGTAACTATACATGTTTATGAGGATTTTGAAAGTTTGAGTATTGTTTTACCTTAAAAAATTATATGATATTTTGGCTCGGGAAAATTTTTTGTATTTTTGTACCTCAACTACTAGCCTGGACATTATTATGACCCCTTTAGTGTTTTTGGTCAAGCTAAAGGTCAACCTAATGAGGTCTTCTTTTAAAAAATTTGTGGTATTTTTCACCTAAAAATTTGTATTTTTGAACTTTTGATCAAATCTTACCGGTATTTTTGCACTCTTATCCTTTTATTTTTTTCGTAAAGTAATATCCAAAACCCTCTTGTATTTTTAGTAGCATTTAACATCTTAAAAGTATTTTTTGTTAAGCCAGCTTGCAGGCTCTCCTATCCAATGGCCTACAGGTTATAAACAGATTGGTAGGCGCATGGATTGACGAAGAAGGAACAAAATAACCTGACTTTTTTTCTACACTGTAATAAATTTATTTCTAGCATTTATAAGTCAGATGGCAGGAGCAAGGATGAAGAAGCAGAATATGTTTTTGACATTTTACCAGTGAGGGACGCACGAGACAAACTGTTGGTCTGTTCTTCGAACTTTTTTTGCCAAGTACGGATGTCCTACTGGAAGCAATACAAGTTTTTTAGCTCTCGTTTTCTATGTTTTCATTACAAATATTCCACATTTTCATTATTCAACTTTTGACTAAACATCTTGAATGTTTTGAGGTGCTTATCTTCCATGTTTGGAGAAATCAAAATAATGAAAGATTACAATTGAGAGGCACTAAAAATGTGAAAAAGAATTATGTAAAAAATTAATTTGGGAAATACTTTTGGTATGCAATTGTACCAGAAAACGATTTAGGGTGTTGAATATTACTAAGAAAAATACTTTAAGATTATTGTTAGGATCAAGCGCTTACCACTAGGCCAAAAGCTATAGCTGTTAATCAGGGCGCAACTCTATTTCCTTAACCCACAGTAGAGCAGACGCCCAAGTGCCATGGTTCGACTATGACTTGGCCCCTTGGGCCACTGCCATGAGACAATTGATGCCACACTTTGGCCAACAATCTCCCCCTCAGCAATTGTCCTGCTAGGAATCGAACCCATGACCTTGGCTTTGATACCAATTGTTAGGATCAATCGCTTACCACTAGGCCAAAAGCTATAGCTGTTAGTCAGGGCGCAACTCTGTTTCCTTAACCCACAGTAGAGCATATGCCCAAGCGCCATGGTTCGACTATGACTTGGCCCCTTGGGCCACTGCCATGAGACAATTGATGCCACACCTTGGCCAACAATTATTAGATGTTTTACCCAAAATAAATACATTTAGTGCCTTCCATACTGTAATATCCCAAATTTCGTAAACAAAATTAAAGGCCAAACCAATGAATTACGAAATGATTTGAGCCCCGTAAATAAGAAAAAATATAGAGGAAAATGCCCAAAAGGAAAGAAAGATCCTGATTGACTAAGTCACTAGTCTTAAGGATTTTAAGTAAGAATGACCCAAGGGCAAAACGGTCATTTGGCTAAATGACAAGAGTAAAATGATCATTTTGATTAAAAAGGCCTACGACATGAAATGTTATCAAACAATAAGGACATTTTGGTAATTTGATCAAAAGTCAACAAAAAGTCAAAGTTGTCAAAGTCAACCAGGGCAAGGTTGGAATTAAGAAAGAGTAGAAAAATGATGGCATTTTGGAAATTATGGAAAAAGTAGAAAAGGTAATGGAAAGGATTTCGAAGTTAAGGACCACCGAGAAATAATTATTTGAGGTAGCAGGAGTCCTCAAATGCTGGAGACCCGAACTGAGAAAAGTTTGGTTGGGTCACAAAGTATTATTACCCGGTATCCAGTGCGGGCATTTTCGTTGTACGGAGAACAATAGTGCCTGAAAAGCCCAAAAAAGTATTTTCTTAGAAAATTAATTACGAAAAATCCAGAAAGAATTTCAAGGAATGAAAAAGAGCTTGAGAGTCTTGGAAAAATATAGAATTTTCCATGTCCTTAAGTCAAATTGGCCGTCGGAAGCCCATTTTACGGTGTTGCATGCAAATCGAGAATCCCAATGAGTTACGAGGGAAACCCAGAGATGCTATGGACTAGACATGATGCCACATAGGCAAGAAGGCCTAGGGAATGGTGCCACATGAGAGATAAAGCCTCCGGAAAAGTAAAAAGGTAGTTACGCGCGTAAAGGTTACTTTACGGAATTGCGTGCCACCAGATCAAGTAACTGACTGGGCCAGGGCCCAGTCACCCAACCAGACTTGGAGGGCAAGCAAAAGGGCGCCATTTTCAGCAAGGAATTCCAAGAGGACAAGTGGCATAAGGAGGATCAAGTATTTTAAAACTTGGTCACCATTCTCTCACAACCACACAATTTTTCAAGAGCAAGTTTAATTAAGCTCTCCCTCTCTCTTTCTTCATTTGCACGCCACTTTCTCTCTCTCCTTGGGTAGAAAATTGCTCTCCTTCTCTCTAGAAAACACTCACTCCCCAAGCAAGAAAGAAGAAACCCAAGCTCTATAACACTAGGTAAGATGCTCTTGCAACCCAATCTCCCTCTTTTCTTGAGTTTGCCACTACTACTACCTTCTCTTGAGTTGTTCCTTGAATGAGTCTCCCTTTTTGAGGATAAAGGCTAGGACTTCAAGAGTTGAAGATGGAAAAGAGAAGGTCTTAAAAGTAGTAAACGGTTGCAAACTCTTCCTTAAGGGTTAAAAGACAAGTTGTTGGTTGTTGTTGTTGTTTTAAGTTGTTGTAAAGATTTATGGAAAGCTTATGTTTATGGGGAGGTGCTGCCCATATTTCTTTTGGTCTAGGGGAACGTATTTTTGAGTAGATCAAAGTTTAAAAAAAAGGGGTTTTGGAAGCAAGGAAACACATGGTTTCATGAGCAAAGTTGAAAAACCATTCCTTTCCTTATTTTTGCTATTTTCGTCCAAGTTAAAGAAAAAATAGAAAGGATGTGTTTTTGAGCATTTTGATGCTTCCATTGGCTTTAAAATGATGTTTTGTGTAGGGTAAAGCCAAGAGATGGATTTTAGAAGTTTAAGGAACCATAAAAACCAAGACTTGAACTTGTAGGACTCTTGAAAACCTACAAAAGGTTCTATGCATTTTTGCAAGATTTATGGCAACTTGTTGGTTGGATATTTACATGGATCTTATGCCATGGTTTTTAGGGTTTTAAGATATTCAAGAACACCATTGGAAAAAGTCACCAAGAGAACTTAAAGTTCAAAGAAAAGGGAAAAGCTTAACAAAGGTAGCAAGACTACTACTAAACCAAACTTATGTTTTATGAAACTTTGTTGTGAATGATGCATGACTTTTGTGATGAATGAAGTGAATGATATGAGTATGAAATGTGATCTTGATTGCTATGGCCATATGCATATAAAAATGTTGTTTGAACATATCACA
>JANTPZ010093243.1:0-17537 GCA_025593235.1 Vachellia pachyceras | reverse complement strand
TTTACAACATTTAAGATAAGTCACACAATGTACCAAAAAGAAAGTCAGTCCCACATATCTTGTGTTTGTTTATTTGTGAGAAGCACTTGCCTCTTGGGTAGCAAGAGTTCTCATTGCACACATCACAAAAATTATGGGATTAATTAGATTGAGTTCTCATTTCACACACCACGTACAAGAGATTGAGTAATGATAAATAATCCTTTATCCCCTTTTAACTTGCATTTTATTTTATCTTTGTGTACGACATGGATAAGTGTATTTTGATTTAATTATCACGGGCTGTTTGGTACGAGGGATTTAGTTGAATTTAAATTATTCGAAGAAATCGGGTTATAAAATTTTATTTAAAAGATGAAAACTTAATTTGAAACTTTCAAGTCACTTCTTTGATTTTTTTTTCAAAAATCGAACTCAAAAAAAAAATTCCTCTCATCCCCTTTCTTTCCAAATCCTTTGTACCAAATAACCCCTCAATATAATGAGACTTCCTTATTCCTCCAATCCTTGAATTAAGAGTTAGTAAAGGGGCTAGCTTTGATCATGTAATATTTCAAATAACTTTGTATTACAAATTTATAATATTTTTCATTACATCTTCGTATTGATTGTATATATAAGGGAATTTTTGAAGAAAAGGTTAGTTTTTAATATAAATTATCAAGATTATTAAAAGTGATAATTTAAAAAAAATTAAAAAAATATTACAAATAACTAATAGTTTTAATATTTATAAATTAGTTATTTAACATCTATATTTGGAGTAAAAGATTTGGTCTAACATGATAAAAGTTTCAACCATATCAAATTTTACAAAGAAAAAATACAGTGACAATCATTCGTTATAATCCCCAAGTGAGGTTCCGATTTCTTATTTTTTGTTGTCGTTATGAAATGAGATTGGGATACAATAGATTGATGAGATTAACGTTTCAACAAGAAACAAAAATTTAATGCCCTTTTCTTTTTTGTGAGACTAATATAGAGGAATTTATTACTTTAATGGTTAATCAATTTATATATTACATGAATGGTTGATCAATATTTTAATATGAAAATGGTTTAATAATATATATTTTATTGAGGAATTTATAAATAATTTTAATTTTTGAATACATTTGAATGATTTTTAATAATATATTTCTATTACTATCACGAGCGTAAATATGATAGATTTAGATTATAAAGTTGGCTGAATTAATAAAATTTAATAGATTAATCATATAATTTTAACAATATGATCTAAATGAAAAAAATAAATGACATTATAGAATAAACACATATTATTGTTGGATTAAAGTGCAATTTTGGCCTAAAAATATCTTTGAAGGAGTCATGAGCATCATGGAAAAAGTTGTGAATTGATATGCATATGACATGATTTTTCAAAAGCAGTGTAATGCTATCTCTTTTTAATAGCCAACGTTAAGTTAATTATTTAGGATACGTTTTTTTTTTTTGAAATACCAATCGTTAAAAAAAGAACATTGCATCAATTTTTTTTTTAAAATCCTAACATATCTTAGGATGTCATTTTGTAACCATGGGAATGTTTTGCATTTGGAATGTGACTGAGAAACTCAATTTGAGATTTTCAGCCAATTTTAGCCCTGTTTAGTCGATCAACATTTTAATAAAATTGGATGTTATATATGGCTTTTAAAATTTCATTGGTTTGTGTTTGCGACTATTCTTTCTTCCACTTTGTATTTATTTGGATGAACGGTAGAAACTATATTTTCAACATGATTTACTGTTTATGAAGTAACTATAGAAGATGAGTTTTATCTCAACTTACGTAAACATGTTTTTACAACATCGTCCCAAACAGGCCATTTATGCTATATGATCTCAATCTTGGCTATAATGTGTGTCTTGATTAGGTTTTTGCATCAAGCTCTCTCATATACATACTTCATGTGTCATCGTTAAAATGTCTCATTTGCACTCACTGTAAGGTACCCACTTTGATGCAGTCCTTGTTTGACAGATGATGGTTATTGTCCTTTTTAGAGTTGGCTTCTACAGCATATCCTCATTTCATCAACTTTGAATTGCTTTCATGTTCAGCTCACATTTAGCTCCACCTTGCTATCTCTGGTGTCCAGTACCTAAGTCTCTTCCAACACCCTAAATGTTGCAGATGTCTTGAGACATTGGTTCTGCTCAATGCCTCACGGTGGCACTACCCCATTGAGTTTGTTTGTAGGATGCTGTGGTGTTGAAGCTTTCACAACTTTGATAAACTACATGTATTCTCATATTGGGGGCAATCATGTTCAATGTACTGTTAAATATCAGATGTGAGCACCTCTCCTAACAAGGATTCGAACCTTTGTTTGCCACGGTGTGAGGGACTTGCCCATTCAGCTAAATCCAACCCCTGGAGCTTTCAAAACTATTGTGCATGGTTGATTTAGGCAGAGATTTATTCTTTGGGTTGTCTCGTCTGTGAGTGAGAGTTTAGTAGGGGCCTTTATGATTTTCTCTTCTAATATTTTACTTGTGTTGTTCCTTTCTTTTCTTGTACCTATTTTCTCGGTTATTTTCTACTCTTGGTCTTCACATATGCTTACCCTACTATGTTAGCCACTGAATCCTTTTTTATGTATCATTTTATTTGAATATTAATAAAATTGTTTCTTATCAAGAAAAAACAAAATTTTTATATTTCAATATTTTTTTGAATAATACTATACTATTGCTCAAAAGAGTACAACAAAGTTCTAGGAGAGCCTAAGTGTCATCCTCCTTCAGCAATCACCATCCCTTGAAGGGGGTTGGCGGTTGATCTAGGTTACAAAAAGGTTCCATCATACTACGATACATCTTCGCTAAGTAATCTGCAACATACATGTTCTCCCTAACCTTGTGGTTAATCAAACATGCCAGCCTCTATGGAAGTAGGTTTTAGCATCCTCGATAATATCTCTAAAAGGATGATTGTAATCACACTCTCTAGACATCAAATTAATAGCTTCAATGTAGTCCATTCATATAACAACTATCTTATAACCTCTATTCTAACAAAGATGAAGAACATTAATTATCTCGATAATCTCCTCTATCACAATAGGAATTGGGACAAGTTTGCAGTGTATTCACCGATCCATTGGCCCTCTTTATTCCAGACAAGTGCTCCACAACCACTGTTGCCATTAGGCAGCACAAAAGAGTTTGTTCCTAATTGAATATAATCACCACTGAGATTGTTAGTGTTAAAAGAAGACAAGCAAGAGTTACTGTAGAACTTACAATGGTTTAGTAAATCTATATCTCAGCAAGCGCGATAGAAACTCCTATGTGCATTAGTTGGTTCCGTAGACGCAACCTCTCCAAACATTCGATTACATCTCGCAGTCAAAATATCCCAACAGATGTATCCAAAGAGTGTTAACCATGGAATCTTCTACGTGTATTGTTGACATGCTTTGTGAGTTAGGTTCCATTGAACCCAATTAGGTCCTGTACGGTTGAAAAAATCTTGCCATAGGGTAAGACGACTAATTTCCACCTGTCCATAGCGTTCGCTCAATCTCTTAGAAGATGCATTGAATCTTCTTCCTGAAGGCATCCAAAAGGGCATATGCCTCTGTTATCAACCCTCGTTGCCTCCTGAGTTGAACTGTGTGAGCTCTGCCATGTGTGAACAGCCACATGAATGATTTCATCTTCTCTAGAATGGACCATCTCCATAATATTTTTCGTATGTTGTTCATTTACTACTGCATATTTGCAAGAAGAAAATTATATGAAAATTTAACAGAAAACAACCATCAATGGATGGTTGCCAATATAATTCGTCCTCTCCTCTCTCCTCATAAGGTGGGTGCACATTAGAGATTTGATCCACCATATCCGAAGGCAACCAGTTTAGCATTCTCATTCTATCCCAATCACCCCATGAGATATCATAATCTGCTACCATTTCATTGTAGTCAACAAAGGCCTCATAACCAAGGATCAAATCAATAAGAGGTTGGTTGATTGGGGACTAGCTCTCAAATTAGAAGGACATAGACTGTCCATCGTGAATAGTCTTCCCTAACCCATTCCTGGAGGAGTTTCACATTGTTGTGATGCCTCTCAAAGTTTCCGAGGAATTACTTCGCTTATTGGCCTTTGGGAAAGGTAGTAAGCCACAATTATACTTTTCCCTCAAAACATGGAGCCATATAGAATCTTTCTCAATGATGAGCTTCCAACACAATTTTAGAATAAAGCCTCATTTTGTTTTCGTAGATTCTTAATCCCTAGTCCACCAATCTTCTTATCAAGGTTAACCTGGGGCCAAGAGATAAGATTTAATTTCTACTGATTATCGTGCTTATCCCATAGGAATTTTCTACTTTGTTTCGTGATATCATTGAGCAATTTCTTTAGAAGGAGCATTGTTTGCATATGATATGAGAGAATAGCCGTGGATTAAGTAGCTTTGCCAACAAGGCTCAGGTAATTCTTCCAATCTGACATCCGTTTTTGAGTTTTTTTCCAAAATAGGCGCTAAGAGAACATAAGATGCCTTGTGGAGGAGGGGAATGCCTAGGTACATGCCCAAATCAGGAGTAAGACCCACCCCCATTCGGTTACTCAGCTTGGGCTCCCTGGAGAAATGAACACTTCTCAAGAAGCACATTTTGGTCTTATTTTTATTCATCTTCTGCCCAGACGAAGCACAAAGTCTGTTAATGGAATCCACCATAACATGCACTTGGCTATTGGAAGCCTCCCCAAACAACATTAGATCATCTGCAAAGAAAAGGTGGGAGATCATAGGCCCCTCTTGGTTGAGCTAAATTGAGCGCCTATCTCCATCATCAATTGCGTTTTGAATGATATGATTCAGCCTTTCCATGCATAAAGTAAAAATGTAAGGAGAGATTGGATTCCCTTATCTTATTCCTCATGGCAGCACAAATTCCTCGGTCAGTTCCCCATTCCAAGAAGAGATGGCCATTATAATAACAGAAATCATTTTCTGATCTATACCCACAAGTTGCAAGGTCTCCCGTATAAAAGACAATTCAAGACGACTATAAGCTTTCTCAAGATCAACTTTAATTATTAGCCAAGGCTTTTGTCCCACTTTTCTTCTCATTGAGTGGATAACCTCCCAAGTGATGACAATATTATCACTACTTTAACGTCCTGCAATGGAACTCCAAGGGGTCAGGAGGCTTCTTGAAGGATAGATTAATTTCTCCATATGCATCTGGAGCTTTGCAAAGCTACTCCATCCTTTGTCATTTCAATATATTTTTGAATTATTTCATATATTTTTATTTTTGCGTATTTTCTTTTTATTTAGAATGTTATTCATTATTAGCTTGAAATTTCAATCTGACTTCTCATTTAAAAGAAATTATCATACCACTAGGCTATTTTCTTTTCCTTTCTTCTTTGTCCATTCACCAGGCAACCCATCAACAAATTATTTTCTTCTTCTCTTTCCTTTTCACTTTTATGTGATTAAAAAAACTCAACAAATCTTTTTCCTTTTCTCTCCCACATGAAGGCTCAAGGCTAAAGTCTATTCTCTGATGGTGTGAGGTCACAAGCATTACGCACTAAGTTGTGGCAAGAGATTAAAAATGAACGGCACTCTTATTACTTTCTTTTTAAAAAAAGAGTTTTGAAAGATAAATTGGGTAACCCACCCAACGCGACGGGTTACCCGACTTATCATTGAGTTTTGAAAGATAAACTGGGTAACCCACCCAACGCGGTGGGTTACCCGACTTATCACTGAGTTTCGCTGATTCATGATGCTTCAATTGGGGTTGTTCTTCCACCAATTCATAACTCAAATTAGACTGAACAAGTGGTCGATTTATCAATTTCCGGTCTGAATCGGTCAATCTAATTTTTTTTTGTTCATTGCCTTATACTTCTCTTATCTATAATGTAAAACCTATTTATTAATTTGATTAGATTAAGAAAGTTGGTATAATGTTATATTAGTTAATATAACATATTTTTATAAAACACCACAATTATCTTTCACAATTCCCTCCCTCCTTTTTCCTTGATTATTGTTATAGGAGTATCAATAAGGGTATTTTAAAATAAATTGATAAATATAAAAATATATTTTATATTCAATATTAATATCAACTTTTCAATTAGATTTTACATTACCAACAAGAGGAGTATATATATTTTGTAATAAAAAAATCTATTATCTATTCTCTGGTCTGTTTCCGTGGAATGTGAACTCTGTCCCATTACTAGAAGCCCATTTGAATATGTTCGGCCTCGGGCCATTTTTTAGAAACAAATTCCAAATTACAAAGAAGCCAACGAGGGTTGTCACATACAGTAAGGAGCGAGCTCAGCTTCTACTTCTACAAAGAGGTGAGTTCGATTTCTTCTGCTATTGTGAGGGCTCTTTTGATAGATAATCCTGTAAATTTTTTGGAAGTGTTCAAAAAATTTTGGGGTCATACTATGAGCTTGATCGAAACCGATATCAAACACACCTAACTTCTGTCTATAAAAAAAATTCCCCACCCCATGCTCGTAATTTATAACGGAGTATGCCTTTTATTTAAAAAATAAAAAAAATTGTTGTGGATAAGATAACTCGGTTGGGAGAACGAAAGGACATCACCTTTCACTTCACTGGAAAGCTGAGGGAACGCAGAATCAACGAAGAGATTCCTCAATGGCTGTTTCTTCCATATCTTCTTCGTCATTAGTTCCTTCTCTTTCACTCATCTCATCGTCTTCCCTGAATTATTATAAAGCAAGCTTCTCCTTTTCCTTCTTCCACTCTGGCACCAACACCTTTAAGCTTCAAAGCTCAAAGCCTCTGCTGTCATCATCTAGGGTTTATGCTGCTCATGAAGTGTTGGATTCCCCAGATTCTGCTGAAGTTCCTCCAACATCCCCTGATGACTCCGACTCCACTACCATTGAGGTTTATATATTATGCCTTTTATTTCCGTTTATGTTAGTATTGAGTTTCCTTTTTTTTTTTTTGCGAATTTCCATGAATAATTTGAATTTCTTAATTAAAATTTTAAGTTGTGGCATTTAGTTGTTCTTTTCAAGCCATTTGTCTGGAAACCTGTGGATATTATATTTACCCTATCCATTATAGTATCTTGCTTCTTGAGAAATCTTAGTAACGGGTATATAAGATGGGCTTAAACACTATCCTGATATTCACTCGAGATTAAGGTGAAATTTGGAGGTCAAGTGGGCGGTGGCATGGTATTTCAATAATGTCTTCACGTTTCAGGTTGGAGACTTGGGGACTCCAAGCACCTCGTCTCTTAGCATTGGTGCAGATGCAGATGCGGTATGTTCATCAATAACTTGGTCCACTTGCATTTTAATTTTTGTTTTGTTTAGGGGTCAAATTTGGAGGGTCAAATTCCATAAATTGATTTTACCTGGACAAAGGTACTGAAGAAATTCTGTAAGGAAACTACTAGAAGCCTCTGTCTGAAAATTGGGTTTGATAAATCAAGCTGTCGCTAAATTAAATTAGTTGAACTATAATTATCAGGTAGAAATACATGCTTCCTTATCAGAAGCATAACATAATTCCTTGAAAAGTTGGTGTCCACATTCACCAATGTAAATGACCAAGGGTACTTGTATTTGCCAATTGTTAGTTAATTTTATGACAAGGATGAATCAAGGGATGATTTGATGGCTAATTGAAATTTTAATTTCTGTGTAAATTATATAATATTGTATTATGTTTGAAGATTATACATGCCTTTCCTTTAGCATCTCATATAGTGGTTGGACCAATAGTTTTGTACTGTTTTAGCGGTCAAGATTAGGTATTAGAATTTCACGAAATGGTTTTGCAATATAGGGAAAAAAATAATTTGTTGCATGTCTAAACATATTAACATAGTTTTTTGGGTCATAAAATATACAGTTTATGGCATCAAAGTATGAAATGCCAAGTTTATACTGTTTGTTAACCTAAAGCTATGATCTGCTTCTGGTCATGATGAGGTGAAATTGAAAATTAACAATAGTTTGGAGCTCAGCTGAACCACTTCTAACCAGAAAGTAGTTTACATACAGCTCATTTGAGCTGAACTGATGATTTCTATTGCAGGATTTGCCCTAGTATTAGATTTGGGCCCAAAAAAAAAAAACTGTGTTGCATTACTTGCATAAGCTTGTTTGCACAACCACATGTATGTGGTGCTTTGTAATGTTAATGCAGCTACATGGAAGCTGCCAAGCTTCATCTGGTTTATATTTCCACTTTTTTTAAGTTAGAAAATTGACATAACTGATCAATGTGAATTCAGCATTTCCTGTTGGCCTGTTTTACATGGGCTATGGGGTTTCTTGGAAACCAGTCTTTATGCAAACTAAAAAGGTCCAGAGTCCAAACTGTGATGAAAACTAAAGACTTATGCCAAGTTTTTTTGCAAGTTTAGAGATTAATTAAGTTTATTTATGTTGTTAATCATCTTTATTTTAAAACTTAGGTTTATAGTTTATTTTGAATTAGGATTTATCTTCTTTCATCGCATCTTATGTGGGTTTAAGTTAGTTTAGATGATGATGATGTGATGATGATGATGATGATTATTATTATTATTATTATTTTAATAACTGTACTTGCGACAAAATAAATAGCTCTAGAGGTAGTCATTTATCAGAATTTTGCCTACTGAATAGATATTATTTCCCGACTTCTCTTTCCCGCAGTTCCCTCTATTTTGACCTACATCATAGGGTTCTGAAGATGTGTTTGAACATTTTAGGCTTTGCTTTCTTTTTTATGTTGCTAATGTCGAATTTTAATGATGTCAATTGTCAAATATCAAGACACATCTTTCAGTTACTGTTATGGTTTTATAAAAATCAGATCATCTTATAAATTTGTTTGTTTCCATTCTCAGATGGCACCAAAGCAGAAAATTAGAATCAAACTAAGATCTTACTGGGTTCCCCTGATAGAGGATTCGTGCAAGCAGATAATGGACGCAGCAAAAAATACCAATGCAAAAACCATGGGTCCTGTGCCATTACCAACTAAGAAACGAATCCACTGTGTTCTTAAATCTCCACATGTGAACAAGGATGCCCGGTTTCATTTTGAGATAAGAACCCATCAGCGTCTCATTGATATCCTATATCCTACTGCCCAAACAATAGATTCTTTGATGCAACTTGATCTTCCTGCTGGTGTTGATGTGGAGGTCAAACTCTAAGGATATCCACTTCTGCAAGTTGTCGATCATATTGGACTCTAGGTGAGCTTCATCCATCTATTAATTGTCAGAAATTAAGCATCATTGACAAAGATGTGCGCCCAAGCGCTATACATCCTGAATCTTGACCGTTACATGGAAAATTAAATGACCCCTTTTGTTTTTCCATTCTGTCCACACCAAGGTTCTCAGACAGTTTCTGCCTGCTTTGGCATGGATATTTCTATGCCGTATACAATTATTTTTTTTATTCTGATTTAATGAGCAATAGTGTCCTATACTAGTGCGCACAAGGTTACTTTATCAGTACGAAAAATTGTACAACCTTCTGGTCCAGATTTGAGGCCAACTGGGCTCCAGTTGAGGGGAAAGCTCTCTTAACATAATCTTTTTCCTATTCACATGGCTTGAATTTAAAATCTTACTTAAGGGGTTTGAGTCTCTTATCACCCAATCCCAACCACGATTGGCAAGTATCTGCTATTATTTTGGTCAACATGACCACATCCCAATCATCCACATTTAATTTCCCGCTGTTGAACTCTGTTTATATGATGTTATGGGAAGATCATTCATTAAAAATCAATAAAATTTTGTCTTACATTTACTTTGTATGACACATTTTCAATCCCTTATTGTCTGGACCCGTTTCTCTGGTTTCATATGCATTCATTTCCGTGCTTTCTAAGCTCTAGCAACAGTGTTGATTTCATTTAATGTTGCTTCACTCCTCTAAATTCCCACCTTTTGCTGTGAAACTAGTCCAGAATATACTTGTATGCTAGGCGAGTCTATTTTATTCTAACTCTCAAATAAAGATTGTCCCACATAACTGTCTTCAATTATGGCATTCCTTATTAATATTTTAACTTTTGATGACAATCTATCGTATTTAGTTTCTGGCCATTATTCATTTTTCCCCTTGCATGTCTATATTCTCCAAAGGGGTTTACCTTTTTTCATGGGAATACTTTTTTCTTTTTTGGCAGAGAAGAGGGCATCCTTTCCAAATTAGCATTGAAGTATAACTACGGGAACATTTTTGCTGAATAGTGTAAAAATTTGACGATCAGACACGTCAGCGGCCAAGCATAATGAGAAGTCTAGTGGAATACTGATTTTTGAATGAAACCACCTAAGGCATACCCTTTTCAATTTTCACTCATTATTTTGTATATTGTCACAGTGAATCAGTCTCCTTCAGTTTTAATTAATCATATGTCATTGAAGTGCAGTGTATTGTGTTGCCGGTGGACTAGTTGTGAGGCATACAATAGCATAAGCTCTCTGTTGTTTCTGATTTACCATTTTAGTTTCCCAAGTTCTACTGGTAGCTACATCTAGATGAACTGATGAAGTACTTATCTTAATCTCAACCTCAAACGTAGGTTACAGTTTATAAGGTTATATTCCCAGTTTTCTTTTTCGGTGTATGGAGCCTGTTAATATGGTCACCCCATGTGGAATTTATTTAGGGGAATTACTATCAAGTCTAGAGGAAGGATTTAATTGCTCCTTTAGTCTTTAATGTAAGGTGTAATTAACTAATATGATTAGATCAAAAAGCTAGTTAAGTTAATTAATATAACATATTTTTTAAATCACACTAATCGTCTTCCTTAATTCACTCCTCCTATTTCCTATTTGATTATTGTTGAGGAAAAATCAGAGTTAATCTGGAAAAAAATTGATAAATATTTAGAAGTGTTTTTACATATATGGAATTAATATCAACTCTTCAATTAGGTTTTACGTTAAAATTGAATGAGTACCAAATAGTTCCAATGATAGGTGATGAGTATAAACATATAATTGTTATTCATTGCATTGAAACATGTCATTGCATGTTCCTCACTGTAGCTGGTATTGGATTTTTAAGTATATTTCTTAACACCTTATTGTAATTTCAATAATTCCCCCATTTATTTATCCTCCAGATTGGATTGGAAGATTCTATCTTTCTGTTGTTGAATTGCTGGTTCACACGATATGAACAATAACATCCCACTCACATTGATTAATAACAACATAATCCATGCGACCATATTGACAACCAACTCCTATGAGTCCAAAAAAGGTGGATCACGCATGAGAAGCTGAAAATAATTTATCGCTTTCCATGCAATAAGAGACTTTAGTGTCAGCACTTTGGACTTTAGTGTCAGCTTGAATATAACAATCAACACAATCAAAGATGGTGCGCAATAGCCAAAGGGCAATGTTAGACCAACGAGAAAAAAGGGTTTGGGTTGAAGGGAAGGGATCAATTTCTTATAACGTGGTGGGTTAAAGTTAAAATCATTATTTTGAGGTATGTTCATATTTAGTATTCAACAGTACTTCTAATAAAAAAATACATGTGTTTAAAAAATAATGATAAAAAAGGAAAAGGTAAAGTGAGTTGCCTGAAAGCCCTAAAGTTTCCATTGTTGTGTCTGACATTGTTGAATGGAGCTGGCTTGACATTGGTCTGATGAGCAGGTATTTTACAGAGTGAAAAGAGGGAAAGCCAGTATTGGAATCTTTGATTTCTTTTGTTTTATTTTTTTCGCTAAACATGTATCCTCTTATTGGAGGTAATCCAGCTTGAGATACTATTATACACTAAATGTGAAACATCTTTCGGCGGAGATTCAAATATTAGTTCATCACGTTATAAAAACTTAACGCATTTCCCTAGACCCAACTCTCATTTGATGCAATCTCTATTTTCATTTATACTAGAATGTTGAAGTTCAGGCCTTTTGTTGCGTGAGAGTCAACAGTGTACTTAATATTAAAGGACTATTAGTCTAAACAAAGAAGAGATTTGGTGCACTCACTAGCGCAATCAACTGTGGAGACTTTCATACAAGGACAAGATCCTAATACTTTTGCTCAAGATATCTTCATTGAGTTGGATTTAGTAATTCAAATACACTCGTACATACAAATTGCCCCCTAGTGAAGTTTTCTTATTGACAGCAAAATTTAATTTTACAACATTGTGAGTTATGGATAAACTTCTTATCAATTGAACTATATAGCTTAGTTGTGAGAGTAAACAAGCTTAATACCATAAGCCAATCAATAGGTTTCTCCATAGTATGAGAAAGAAGGGGCCTCTACATTGATTATCGGCAACTTAAGTATCATCCCTTAGTAAAAATGACCAAAAAAAAAAATAAGGGGAGATGATGAACCAAGGGGCTAGACCACTTATGGGCGCTTGGTAGAGTTGGTAAGGGCTACTACCAGCATTCCTCAAGGCGAGGGTTCGAACCTTGGGGAGTGACAGCCTCGATAATTAACGCAACCTCAAAGAGGTTGTCCCGGTACCTCGCTACCATCTTAAGGTCTCCTCGCGGGGGTCCGGATTAGTCTGGGGCGGGCAATGAACCCAAAATACCCCAGGATGTCGGATGATTTATACCAAAAAAGGGGGGCTGGACCAATGGACCAACAAGCCAGTGATGTTGAGTCCAATTTATCCAACCCGATCATAATCAAATACTCCCTCCGCTTCAAAATATATCATTCATGTTTGAGGTCTAACACTTGAATGGGATTTAGTATTCAATAAAGTTATGTGGCTTGTTTGGTAAAGTATTAAAAAAAGCCAAACGCACGTTCAACAGTGTTTTTCCGCAAAACGAGATAATCTCCTTCACATATTTATCTCGGTTTACGTAAAAGTACTTCTCTACCGTATTCTCCAATAAGAACATTGTTAAGTCAGATGCAAAGAGTATCCTTGAGACGAGGAAAAATAGAAGTGGCAGTCTAATGAATAACTCATGGGAGCTAAAATTACAACATCCATCAAGAGATCAAAATCACTATTTGTATATGGGATGTAACCCCTATCAGTGATGTCATGAGTTTTGGGCTATAGCTTTCACTTGTACAAAAAAAAAAAAAGGTTTGTGAGTGGGTTTAGTCTTTTATAAAAGTTACAGTTTAAGTTTGTCTTATCATTTACTATATTTTTTAATTTTATCCCTAATTAATTATACATATCTAGTATATTTTTCACTCATTCTTTCATCTTTTTTCACTTGTTATCTCATCTTTTTTCACTTATTCTCTCCTGTACTTACCTTTTCCATAGATAAAGGTAATTGAGAAAAGCAGGTTACTTTTTTACATATGAGTTAATATAATTTTTTATCTTTTAAGTTTACCTTTATTTGATTTTGGTTTATTAACTTTGAAGCCAGTGGTTTTATTCTCTCAATGGGTAAAATTATCCAAGTTTTTATTAAATTATAGGTGATAATGTTTTAAATAAAATGAAACTTGAGAGATAAAAACTAATTTTAAGTTTGAAGGACCAAAATTAAAATGAGAACAAACTTGATGAACCAAAAATTGTATTAACCATTTATACATTTATTACCTTTAACTAATTGTAATCAACTTTTCCAAATCCGTAGGATAGTTATTTGAACTAGAGTGAATATAAAGAAATATATCTGACAAAAGATGCTAATCCTCACAATACAATGAGATACTGTTTGAATCTCTGTTAAGAATTGGAAGTGTCAAAATTGTCTCAACACGAAGGATGCACATCTTAGGAAAAGAGAGTCCATAGTAACCGATGATATAATTTGTAAATTATGATAATATCATGATTATTAAAACTGGGCATCATAACATACAAGACATATATCTAGTATCTGATAAAAAAAAGTGATTCTACACCATCAAAATAGTTAAACTATACTCTGCTTTTGATTCCAGTACAAAAACACATCAGGCCATGAGGGCACTCAATTTGCTCCAAGCAGAAACGAGCATTCTCACTTGATGAGCATACTATTATTGCCCCCACAACATCATCCAACATCTGAACAACAACAAAAACAATATCTCCAATATGCTTATGGTTTGAAGAACATCAATCTAATTAAATAACATAATCAGACCACTCATAAATATGTGAAGTATGATCCATAGTGAAGCTTGGAATCTTATCCAGCCTCTTGGGATTATCCTTCCCTCCTAACAATCTAGCTGGGTTCCCAACAGCGGTAGTCATAGAAGGAACATCCTTCAGAACCACAGAACCAGCACCAATCTTAGCTCCTTCACCAATCTTAATGTTCCCTAAAATGCAAGTGCCTGCTCCTATAAGCACCCCATCTCCAATCTTTGGATGCCTATCCCCTGAAGTTTTCCCTGTTCCTCCCAATGTCACATTATGCAGAATTGACACATTGTTACCTATCACTGCTGTTTCTCCTACCACCAATCCTGTGGCATGATCAAGTAAGATCCCTCTTCCAGTTTTGGCTCCTGGATGGATATCCACAGCGAAAATCTCAGAAACTCTGTTCTGAATCAAAAGGGCTAACACTTTTCTTCCTTCAGACCATAATTGGTGAGCAATTCTGTGAGATTGAATTGCCAGAAAGCCTTTGAAATTTAGGAAGCAATGGACATAGCTTATGCAGGCTGGGTCACGCTTTTTCACTGCGCTCAGATCGTACTTTACAGCTTCCACGATTTCTTCGTTTTCGTTGAGGATTGAAACAAAGAGATCGATCAGGGTTTCACTGGGAAGACTGGAACTTCTCAATTTTTGGGAAAGAAGACTGGCCAGCGCGATTTCCAGAGATCGGTGAGACAGAATCGAAGCTTGGTAATAGTAAGATAGAATCGGCTCTCGTTCTAAATCTAACCTTGCTTCTTCCTGCATCTTCGCCCAGAGATCGTCTTCTTCCTCTTCCACCGCAAACGAACAATCGGAAAAAGCGGGTCGATAGAATTTCGCGTAGCGGAATGATTGATCGGTGGTGCGGCAATTGTTTGGGATCCGATAAAGCGGGTCGGACTTGCGCATTCCCATCCTTGAAGCTCCTAAATATTCACAGGCGCCCATTGGAATTAGAGGGAATTAGACTGATGAGTTTTCGAAAGTGAAGAGAATAGTATTGAATCGGAACTTTGGAGGTAGTGTGTTCAAGAGTAGGATTCTTGTATATATATACATACATATGTACATATATATATATATATATAATAGAGCAAAGACACACACATGGGTGTGTGTATGTGGAAGAAAGAGAGCGCCATTAGCAAGGCAAGGCGTGGTGGGGAAGCAGGGAGGGGGGAGGAGGTTCATTCGGATTCAGTGTTAATTTGGTTTGACTTGAACACGACCCATCTATGTCATGCATTACATCAGCTTGCTTCGTCTTTTTTTTTTTTTTTTGGCCCTTTTGGATAAGGACATCGCCGGTTCTTGCTCTCGCTTACGCTGCATCACGTTGGAACACCTCATGAAAAGTTTGACCCTCAACTAATGGTTCTAGCATCACGAGTAATTAAAGGCTTGTTTGATTAGCCCATTTGAGCAACCAAAATCCATTCATGCGTTTATCGAGATAAAATTTCTCTCACACATTTATCTCGGAATCTGTGTCCGTTCTTCCAACGGGCTATCCAAACAAACCGTAAATATACTTAACCCTCGAAGAGTGATGAATTAAATGCTATAATTTTATTGGAAGATGTGTAATATCCCAATTTTCAAATCCAAGGTTAGCGTTAGTCAAGTGTGAATAAAGGTATTTAAGGTTTAGCCTTGTGTTGTGGCTTAATTCTCAACAAGGGTTTCAACATTTCGGAGTTTGAGAAGCCTTGCTAAGTATAAGGATATTTGGATAAGTGTTTCTAATAATCTTCTACCCTTCTTATAAGAATATTTTCAATGTTTGAATCTAAGGCACATTTAATGAGTTAACTATATATTCTTATTTATGATAAACTAGTTAAAATGATTTATATTATAGATTGGATGTGTGGTACATACACTATCAGAAAAATGTCATTTAGCGATGGAAAATCCATCATTAAATGGCTATTTTCTTTCGTTAAAACGAGGGTCGTTAATATTTTCCGTCATTAAATAAAAATTTTCTGATGGAAAATAGCCATTAGTAATAAATTTTTCTGTCGTTAAATGTCATTTTTTGGTAGTGATATACATGTATCACATGTTTGGAGAATTGGATAGTATATATATAAAAGTAAAGAAGCTATACTCCATTCATTTAGAATTATAGGGTATTTTTATGAAGTAATATATCTGAAACTATAAAGCATTTTTGGGATTTCAAGGTGTAAGTGATAAATTTTTTTTTAAAGTTCCCATAATGAGTATTAAAAATAAAAAACTGGTCATTGTTATATTTCACCCCATGTTAAATGGGGATAAATTATCAAAAGAATGTGTACTTTTTAATAATATTAATGTGCTTGTTGGGTAATTGTTTTTTTTAACCAAAACGTTTGGTAACTCATTCTTTTAAAATGTATTTTGAGCAAAAAAGCACATTCTTGGCATAATGCATTCTGCGAAAATTTATTATAAATATAACATTTATCTAAACATAAATGTATTTTAAATAAAAGTTATCTTTTAAAATGCATTCAGTTTAACGGTTTTTCAAATGGACACATTAACTGTTTTATCATCAGCTTGGCCCAGAAAAACAGATTTATTTGAAGTGTGCATTAATTGAAAATGTCTTGTGATTTTAAGCCAAGAGAGTCCTTTTTATGAAGTACCACTCTTTCAATTCTAATTATGTATTTCATCCATAAAAGAAGCTAAAGTTTTAGGATATATATTTAACTTGTTTTACAGACAGGAAAATAAGTTAATTGATTATAATTCAAGTAATTTTTACCTTTTCTAATATTGCATTTCATAATTCCGTAGGTAAATAGGTAGGTTCTATTATTGTATAGTATCTTAAAACTTGTCGCTTTTGATATAAAAGAATATTTTATTATTATTTACAAAGTTACCGCTATCCTACTCATCATTCTATTATAAAATGCTTATGTTTGCCTTTAACATTAATAAAATTACTAAAATTATTTAAAAATATTGAACTTCTATATAAAAAAAAGAAGAAGAATAAAAGATGCAATCAGTCGGTGACCAACATCAGAAAGTTGGGTAAAGCTATAAACATTACGACGAGGCAAGAATTCTAGCATTAAAGTCAAACATTGTGCACTTACGTATGCCACTTTATGAGGTTTAATTTCTTAACTTAAATGGTTACATACTAATATTAATATTAATTTATGTTTAATCCATAACCTTGTGTATGAAAACTTCTTTTGTGAGAACGAACTCATAATAAGAAAATATGTACAAGATTTTTTAACTTTGTCATGATATGTTATACAGCAACAGTAGATACATTTACCTCTCACATTTGCTTTTCTTTCTTATGCGGATCCAAGATTAATAACAAAGTAGCTATTTGCAAAGCATATAAGGTTAGAATATATAAGGTAGATATATCAGATCTCTTTCTGACTGAAAGTAGACATAGTGAA
>JANTPZ010093242.1:0-13376 GCA_025593235.1 Vachellia pachyceras | reverse complement strand
TACCGGGTAATAATTTTATTAATTACTTTATAACCCAACTAAACTTTTCTTAGTTCGGGTCTCCGGCATTTGAGGACTTCTGCTACCTCAAATAATTATTTCTCAGTTGTTCTTAACTCCGAAATCCTTTATTTACCACGTATTTACGAAAATGCCACTACTTGGCTCATTTTCCTCGTAATTACCAAAATGCCATTACTTTTTCTACTCTTTCTTAATTCCAACCTTAACCTTGGTTGACTTTTGACATTTTGGTTGACTTTGACTTTTTGGTCAACTTTGACTTTTGAGTTGACTTTGACTTTTTGATGACTTTTGACCAAATTACCAAAATGTCCTTATTATTTGATGACATTTTGTTCCCTATGTCTTATTACTCAAAATGACCATTTTACTCTTGTCATTTAGGCCAAATGACCATTTTACTCTTGTCATTTAGGCCAAATGACCATTTTGCCTTAGGTCTTCTTACTTGAAATTCTCAAGGCCAGGGACTTTGTCGATTATCCTCTTTCTTTTAACTTTCTATTTTCCTTTTCTATGGGTCTTAAACCCTTTCGTAATTCATCAGTTTGGCCTTTATTTCTGTTTACGAAATTTGGGATATTACAGTTGTAGCTATGCAATGAATGTCTTGGCCTTATGCAAATGTGATTGAAGTAAGGTTTATTATTTGTGTTACATAGCATAATTATTTCTATTTACTTAATCATGCATGTAGATGTATTGTTAGAGTTGTTTGCTACTGAGATTTCATTGAAATCTCACCCTTTCCAATAACAAACCATAGGCACAAGCTCAAGGAGCAAAGGCAAAGGGAAAAGGTGTAAGAGCGAAAGGTAGGTGGCTTCCAATGCAAAAAGGAGAATGCAACTATTGTTTGTTTTGCATTCTAGTTAATGTATAAGTTTGAAACCTTGTATAAATCTAAATTGAACTCCTACACTAAGTCATTGTGGTGCTATGTAATGAAAGTAAGGGGTTTATGATGTGAGATTTATGGAGAAATCAAAAAGGAGTATGCAAAGTGGTGAAAAAGGGATTTAAAAGCCCTTTAATAGGTCTCTATGGGAAATTTTGAGCAAATGAAGTCTAATTGCTCTGAAATTTTTCAAGCATGTATATCTCTTCATAAGATTTCTATAGAGTCCTAATTTTCCTCATTTGGAGTTATATACATAAAGTTATGAAGTTTTGAAGTTCAGCAGAAAATCTGACAGCGGACGTTGCTGCAGCGAAATTTAAGATTGGCCGCTATGAAAGTGACCCGAGAGGAATTTTCCCATGTTCTGGAAAGTTTGCCGGGATCAAATTTAAAGTTGGCTGGGGTGAAAGTGGTTAGAGAGCAAATTTTCTCTAAGTTCAAAAGTTTGCCGTGACGAAAACCCAAGTTGGCCGGGGCAAAATTCCTCCGTCATAACTAAGTGAATAGTGATTTTTCCAAGTCTTTTCAACTTGTTTTGGAATTTATTTTGGTTTAAGGATTATTTTTCCCTCACAGGATATAAAATAAGATTTCTTTAGAGACCAATATCACATGGATTAAATTCTTCAAAAATTAGTTGTGAATTTTCAAAATTTGGCCCAAAGTGTTGAGTTTTAATGAATAATAGCAAAGTGGGTTTTGAAATTCACTTAGATAACTAATTCTAGCTTATATAATGATCTCAAATGATCTAATTATGGTCTCTAATAGATAATAAAGTGAAGATAAGAGAGGTATTACACTCAACAATCAGGCAATACTGAGTGCGGGTATTATGTCATCAGTTACATGTATAGTATCATTCAGAGTGGATTGAGTCACAATTTAGAAGAGGTAAAATGTAATCTATCAAATATTGATGAGTTAATCGTTTAGTTTGATGAATTTGAATTGTTCTAACAATTGTTTTAAATTTGTAGATTTTTTATAATGACGATGCTTACTTGGCTGTGACATTGATTTAATCAAATATTTGTTGGCTAGACGTCTCCTTAACTTGTAAATAATCCTTATTTTTTCAAGGTGAATGTATAGTTTCATGTCGACTTTTATAGGATTAATTTGATTGATGAATTGTGTTTCTCTGCCACTAATGTACGATGATATTTGCTCAGTAAATGAGATAATAACTTTTGTGTTTCGTTGCCACAAGGACTTGGCTTACGTAGATATATACGTATAACTCTTGATTAATTTGTGTTTCTCCGCCACAATGACTTTTGCTTATAACTCTTGATTAATCTTTGTTCAGTATATGTGTTTATTATGTCTGGACTTGATCTGGTACAAAATGGAATTGAAGTGAATCAAAGTGAATTCTTGGTCTCATTCGTATATCCCTAGACTAAAGATAATAATTATCTTTAGTGTGCTCTTGTCTTAAGTGTGAACCTTTGGAAGTTGTGGAATATTGGAACAAGTGCAACAAATTTTTTTTAATATTTGGACGGTTACCTAAATTAGTTAGCTTTGAATAATGGCTACACACCACTATTTAGGGCTTGTTTGGAAACACATTCTGAAACCTAGGTTTGGTTTCAAAACCTAGGTTTTGCCTCAAAACCGAGGTTTTGTCCAAACAAAAATTTTTCCCCCAAAAGCTATTTTGGTTATAAAACCTCGGTTTGAACCTAGGTTTTCTCTTTCCTACTTTTTCCTCTTTTTTTCTACTTTTTCATCTTTCCTCTTTCCTATTTTTCATTCTTTCTCTTTCCTCTTTTCTACCCACTTTTTTGCCTCAAAATCCGTAAAAGCTAATAAATTCCCAAACATCAATCATTTTTCAAAACCTAGGTTTTGCCTCGGAATCTGTAAAATCTATTCTTAAAACCTAGGTTTTACCTCGGAATCTGTAAAACATATCTTCAAAATCACATCCAAACAAGTTCTTAATTACTAGTTAATTGTTCTTTTAGTCATCAATTTTTCTTCAACATAGTACATATAAACTTTTTTATTGAAAAATTTGAGAAAGGTTGGACTTGCAATATGATATAATCCATTCATCATACTTGTGGATACACATGCATAGAAGATGGTACAAATAATGCAAACACTTGCTTTATGATCAAGAAAGACCAAATGTAATAGCACACAAGTCTTTTTTAATTAGGTGTTACGCAAATCAATAATGTCAGCAAAACAAATGAGCCCACGGCACCTAAGGCCCAAACATAAAGAAGCCCAAGACATAATTGAATGATTCTCTTATCTTACACCAAACAAATATTGTACAAGGTACCAATGGGCGCTTGGTAGAGTTGGCAAGGGCTGCTACTAGCATTCCTTAGGGCGAGGGTTCAAACCCTGGGGAGTGACAACCGCAATAATTAATGCAACCTCAAAGAGGTTGTCCCATCGGTACCTTGCTACCACCGTAAGGTCTCCTTTCGGGGGGTCCGGATTAGTCTAGGGCGGGCAATGAACCCAGCATACCCCAGGATACCAGATGGTTTATACCAAAAAATATTGTACAAGGTTGCCCTAATAGAAGATTCCAGATCCATTGTTATCAATTGTCTCTTCTTATATATATATATATGTAATGGCACAATACTATTGAGGACATCATTACAACAATGAATATACAAAAAGTTACATCACCTCCTCTGTTTTCTCTGCCTTTTTAACCTTTCTACCATCAACTCAAAATGGTATTAGAGCCTTGAGCATCAACGCCATGACCGACCTCCTTAAAAGCCCTACTTCCCACACCTCCACTGCCATAGACACCACCCTTCCACCCAGCCTACCTTATCCCAACCAGTAAACGTTTCACACTTCATCACAGTCAAGCTTCTCCATGACAACTACCTTATATGGAGAGCACAAATGCTCCCATACCTCTATGGACAATGGTATTTTTATTACATTGATGGCTCTAACCCTCCTCCTTCTCAAAAACTCTCAGATGGCACCCCTAATCCTTCTTACATCAAATGGTTTGAACAAGATCAGCTTGTCCTCTCCATACTCATTTCTTCACTGTCTGAAAAGCTTATTGCTCAAGTAATGCGTCAAAAAACTTCTTGTGCCATGTGGTTTGCTCTTGAAACTATGTTTTCTCAACAATCTCAAGTGAAATACCTTTAGCTACACTAACAACTAACTGACCTCAAAAAAAGGGGGAGAATCAATTTCTAAGAATTTCCAAAAAGCCACTCTCCTTGCAGACTCTCTAGCTGCCACTGGCATCTCAGTCTGATCCTTCGTTAATTATCCTTCATTCATCATCATGTCAAATCTTTGTGCTTGTTTACGTTGATAACATACTCATTATTGGCTATTCCTCTATAGCTGTCACTAACTTAATAACTCAGCTTCAACTATCCTTTCCCATTAAAGATTTGGGTCATCATCATTATTTGCTTGGGGTTGAAGTTCACTTTGTTTCCATTGGTCTCATATTATCTCAGTAAAAATACATTCTTGATCTATTGATTTGATCAAAAATGCTCAATGCTCATCCTGTGCCAACAACGATGGCTACCAACTATAAATTAAATGCCTCTAGTTCTCCTTTTTTAGATCCCAAACTTTACCGTAGTATAGTCAGATGTCTTCAATACCTCCCCTTCACTCGTCCAGATTTTTCTTTTGCTGTTAATAAGGTCTGTCAGTTTATGCATGCTCCTACACCACTGGTCTCTACCACTGCATCTGTTCCAACTAATGATCTCAATGTTTATTTGATACTGACTGGGGAGGTTGTCCCATTGACTCACGCTCTACTGTTAGTTTTTTAGTTTTCTTCGGTTCTAATCTTGGATCATGGAGCTCCAAGAAACAGCCAACATATCTCGTTCCAGCACTGAGGCTGAGTACCTTACTCTGGCCAATGCCACCAGTGAGCTCATATGGATCCAACATCTCCTAGGTGAGCTTGGCATCTCATTACCCCATTCACCTGTGCTATACTGTGACAACCTTGGAGCCATGTATCTAGCTGCCAATCTTGTCTTCCATTCACGAGCCAAACACATTGCCTTAGATTATCACTTTGTTCATGAACGACTAGCAGCTAAAGACATACAAATTGCCGTTATTGCCTCTCAAGATCAGCTTGCAGATATACTCACCAAACCACTCGTCACTCACCAATTTCTTCGTCTATGTTCGAGTCTCACAGTTCAAACATTACCATTCGACTCGCATGGGGATTTCAGCACAACAAAAGAACCCACGGCACCTAAGGCCCAAACACAAAGAAGCCCAAGACATAATTGAATGATTCTTTATCTTACACCAAACAAATATTGTACATGGTTGCCCTAGTAGAAGATTCCAGATCCATTGTTATCAATTGTCTCTTCTTGTATATATGTAATGGCACAATACTATTGAGGACATCATTAGAACAATGAATATACAGAAAGTTACATCGCCTCCTTTGTTTTCTCTACCTTTTTAACCTTTCTACCATCAACCTCAAAAGATAATGTCATTGTATTTTATTGACTATTTTCTTCGATCATCCTCTACCATTTTCCAGATAACGTTATATCTTTGAATTTACCCTCCTTCCCATCACATCAAATGACGTTCTTTGAACCTCTTGGAACCACCTCAAACAACTCAACCATTTTATGGAATGGTATAGAAAGATCAACGCAAAGTAATATCTCGAGAGACAATTTACCAAAACTATTATCCCATACACACACTACATTAACTGAATTTAATATTGATCAATAATGATATATGACAAATATAGCATGAGCAGAAAAGATATCATATTATTAATCCAAAAGTACAGCGCAAAAAGCCCCAACCAATAAAAGCATATTGACTTACATTAAGCTTCTCAAACGGAAGAAATTCATGAAGAAAAAAGAATACAACCGTTCGACCACGACAAAAGAACACAAAAAATTATTAGTATTCTCTAATCACTAGCTATATTCTCTAATCGCCAGATTTTGGAAGAAGAGATCGCATCCATAAGATCATCAGATTCAAAAGGAACAGCTTCACCAGGAGACACAAGGCAATCATCGGATGACAATAATGAAGGAACATAATCATTAATGTTCTCTTGCTTCATGTTGTTTTGGTCAAAGGTGGTACTGTTATTATGATTATTATTGACGAAGTTGATGAAATGAGTAGTTGTAGAGCTTGAAAGATGATGAGAATCCAGGAACATGTGAGGCTTTGTGCAAGTGTGGTGGCCAAAATAGGTGGTTCTATAGAGAGGAGGGTCGTCTTGAATTATTTGGACTTGTTTGGTTGCTTCGCATCCCTCCTCATTCTTGTAACTGCATCTGAAGTAGCATCTGCATTACCATATGATGTGCATGTAAATGTTATTTTCTAAATTAAATGAGAGTCATCTAATAGTCAATAATGTATGTGAAATATATATATATATATATATATATATGGATTGACTGGCATATCCCATCACATTCATCAGAGCAAGTCGATACAATAGAAGAAAGTGAAAAGGAAAATAAATTTTATTAAAATAAGAGCATAGCCATAACTTTTTACATCCTTTAATTAATTATGTCTATTAATCTAATAAACAAAAAAGGGAAAACTGTAGACAAGCTTCTCATACGTGGAAAGCTTTCAAATAAGGATTGTGAATTAAAAAGAAATGGTTCACGCTAAACAAATTAAATCATTAATTATGATATCAGAGACAAGAACTTTTGTTTTAAAGTAAACGAAAAAGTGTTTGACTATATTGCTGAGTCAAGAGTACTAGTACAAAAAAGGTAAATTTTGCAGCAGAATTTTACTTTGACTAAAAACAAAGTGCTATTGAAAGGTATGAATGGTAACATTTTTGTGTGTATATACAATTGTAGCTAGTGATACTAGACTTGCTAATCCAATTTTTTAAAATAACTAGTGCAAAAAAACATCTTCAAAGATAAAGATGATATATATTTGGCAAACATTTTTCAAATCCAAGTGTTTATTTGTTTCTTTGGAGTTAGTCTCCCTAGAGGAAAGCAAATACTTCATCTGATTCTTAATGCAAGAGTCAGATGATTAATTCACATGTATTAAAAAATTAGTTATGTTAGTTATTTATAATAAATATATGTTAATTTTCTTAAAATACCATCTTTCATTGTGATTACTAATTTAATGAAAACTATTTAATGTATGCAATCAATCAATAGAGATACATAGGAGAAAAATTATAAAGTCAGGAGACAGTAGATTGAACTTTTATAGTTATGATCAAAACTAATTATCCAACTAGCTCTTATATTTATGGCTCTTTGCACATAAGGCCTACGCTACATTAAGAGTGAAGAAAGGTATATATTATTGCAGGGCTAGGCCTTCATATGCTGGAGCAAAGGGTTTAATTAAGAATATCGAAGGTTGTAACGATTGAATTGAAGCGAAAAAAAGAAGTAAACAACAAAAATTAAGTCTTATCTCTAATAAGTGAGGTTGGCTACATGGATTATGTAACACTATTACCATAGAGCAGACAAAGGAAAAAAAACCCTCATCAAGATGTCATAGATGAAGCATGTAGAATATACAAATTGTTTTTAATTTTTCTTATGGATAATCCAAACTCTCAGCTATACACAACATAAGCCTACTTTTGAAGCTTATTTCGTCACCTTTTGATCAACCACCTAAAGGTGGTTGATGGAGCAAGGTTATCTCTTTAAGAATGGATAAGTAAAAGCAAATAAGAATGAATCAATGAAGAAATGAAAATTGAAAAGGAGGAATTTTCACCTGGGGTGTTTGGCATTGAGTATGAGTTTTTCACCATACTTTCTCCATGCATAACCATCTTCCTTTGGACCAATTTTGGAGTAGTCCTCCCATGCTTTTATACTTTTCCTGCTACAAAAAATTTCAATTCATAAATAATATTTAACAAATTGATTAATTAACTCCTTAATTATTCTAATCTTTGCTGTAGATAATTAATATACAATGGTATATTATGTTTGATGCAAGTTTCGATGTAACAGATGATGTTAAAGTAGTAGTATTAACTAGATACAATCATGGAAGTGTTTTTACTCATGTTTCATAGTATACAATTAATTAATTAATTAATTGATGTATTATAAATAAGAATAGAGTGTTGGATGTAATTGAGAAATTAGGTCATAGTGTTGAATTTTATTTTATGCAATTAATTAATTATACTCTTTTATATTTCTAGCATATTGATTGGCATTCTATTATGCATTTGAAACATTATTTGAATTAGTATACTGTGTACCTTCTTATACACAAAATTTGTTTTATAAATCATTTTCAAGCTTTCACATACACAGACTTTGTGTTTGTAAAAAACTAGTTCAAGTATGCTTGAAAACCAAGTTTCTAAGCTTGGATTTGTTCAAGCTTTAACTTGTACTCTCCTTTATTATATGAAGTTTTTAAAGATTAGTAAATTTTTTAAACACTCTATTTACCCCTTTTGGCTGTGTTGATACATGTAACACATACTTTCACACACACACACACACACACACACACACACACACACAATTTAAGCATATCTGAATAGACAACTCAGAATCATAATTTAGAGGAATAGATTTGAAAAATAAATGACGAACTATCAGCTTTCTAGTACTAAATATAGGACCTAGTTACCAAAGAATAAATATAAGACCTACTTGATGGGTGTAATTTGGTCCTAAACATAGGACCTTCGCCCACATTTTCTCTCTCACTGTCCTTGTCAAATTCACAATTTTTCTCAGCCATTTTAATTTCTTAATTTTTTATTTTTACTCAAAATTTAATTTCTGAGTTGAAAGAAGGGTATTTTACAAAAAAAAAAGGGTGAAAATAGCTGTTAGATAATAATGACAAATAACCAACTTAACCAATTTTTGTAATATTTTTGAATTAATTAGAGGAAAGTGGTACCTACGCCTAATTTTATTAAATTTTCTAATTATACTCAACAATTTAACCTTATTTATTGTGTAATTAGGATTCTGATGTTATTTTTCTTATCGTTACAGCACCCTAAACCATAAGCGAAATTAAATTATTTTTATTATCATTATAACACCCTACACCGTAAGTGAAATTAAGATTATCGATGTAATAGGAAAAAATAACACCAAGAGAAGCTAGATGCACCAAAAAATGACATTAAAGTACTTGATGCACCATAAACAACATTTGGGTACTAGATGCTACTGAGAATTTACATCATAATGCTGAATGCTACTTTATCCAATTAATTGTATCTTATGTTTAGAATTAGAACAAGTAGAATAAACTAAATAATGGAAAAGTTGAAAGACAAAGGGAGATGATGATGAATCAATTACTATGATTCATAAGTACCTTTTTTGGGGAGAGAATCTTGTTGGATCTGTATTGGTATGGCTTTTGCTCTCAGAACGCAGGTGAGATTCTTCAGATTTAGATGGCGAATCTGCAGAAACACCAGAAAAAGTGTCGGTCGTTGAGGAGCAAAATTGCATTTCTCAAAGAATCCTCCACTTCGGAAGCAAGATCTTGAGCACACGTCGTCGCGAAGGCCCCATCATCATCTTCTCCATTGTGGGACTTACAGATCAATCGTTGAAGCTGGTTCACATACTCACGCCCACTTTCCAGCTCCTTCACTGCCAGATTGATCTCCATAACCAATCAATATAATAACACAAAACCTATATATGTATATATAAGATGGATGTGTGACTATGTGTCTATTTATTTACAGTAAAGAAGATGAGTTGTGAGCCAGCTATATAAGTGAGATATAGATTAAGGGAAGAAGGAAATTTAAAAAGTAGGGTTTGAAGAGGACGATGGATGAGAAGGGTAAGATGGCATTTGTCATTAAGCGACCGACCCACCCACTTTATGAGTTGTGCTGCTTATGGATTCCCTGATTCCTCCGATAATTTATAAAGGACCCTTTTGGTTTGTTTTGGTCAATCATTTTTATATATAGGATATTTTAATAAAAAAAGTATACATTATCTTCTGCTTTAATTTTTTTTTCACAAACATATTGTTGATTTATCCGCATTTCAGCAGTTCGGTGGAAACAGATTCCGGGGGCAACAATTCTTAGGACTAGTATCTTAGAAAAAAAATAACATAGATTGCTTTTATGAAGTGATTAAAAAGGTACTATAAGGATACGAGACTACTGGTTAAATTGAATCAACCTTTTCCGGTTAATCCAAGTGCTTAGTGGTTAATAAGTGATATTAATTACTTGCTAAGAATATAATTGAATATATTTATTTTTCTATTGATATTATAAAACAACAAAATAAAATGAAAAATATATTTGATAAGAAATAATGCAATTGATGTAGTTAAGGTATGGATTGGAGTTTGAATTTGACAAATAAAAATATTCTATGGGGAAGTTTCTCATTTAAATTAGGATTTAAAATGATTGGAAATTAAATTTGGTGCAATCAAGAAATAGGGAGAATCATTGACCTCCCGAGAAAATAATGGAATCACTAAAACGTTTTAGAATTTTAATAACAAGTTAACATCATGGATACATCGTCATTCTGAACTTAATTGTCATCGCATATTATTCATTTATTGTGAGGTTTTTTGTTGATTACTTTCCATCCTTAGAACTTTATAAGTGATTCTCCCAAAAAAATTATGGTCCTAAACTATCTTCCCCTCGCTATAATGTGTTTTGTAGGGCATGGAACTAAGGAGGAGTAGGAGGTAAATTTATCATTTCATTTGGACTGACATGGCGGAGCTGAGGAGGTTTTAATGATACATAGATTGGTTCAGGATAAGAGGGGAATAAAAATGTAAAAACACACACTTTGTGTCCTTATATGTCTAATTATTTTCTTTAATTTTATAAAATATAATGAGAAACGGCAGTTGATTTATAAAATTATAATTATCAAATATACCAATATAAGAAGGGTGGTGATTTGACCGTGTCTTTACTTCTTTTGATAAAATGCAAAATATTTTAAACCAAGAATTGCAGTGCAATAATCGGTCGTTATCTATCAATGAGTCTTAATTCAACTTTCCTAAATAAACTAAGGGTCTAAATGTAATAAAGCATGAGATTAGATAGAGAAATCAATTTTCTTAATTATAATTAATTGCACGTAAAAAAATAAAATCTAAACAACTGTTTTTTATATTTTCTTTAGAAAATTAAAATAAATAAATTAAATTGGGTTGAAATATAAATATGGAAGACGCTTTTGAAATGAGTAAGTGACTATCTTTATTCAATTAAAAATAGTGAAAATTTTAAAATCATCAAGTCTAATGAAAAACCCTAAACAATAGTATTGAGTCTAATATTTTTAATCATGTAGTTTGAAAATAACTATGGTTAGAATAAGGTAAAAATATTAACCTTCCCTTCTAAGGTTAGAATAAAGTAAGTCTCTCCATTTTGGAGGGGAGGGAGAAATATTTTCTTTGTCCCTCCTAAAACACCAAAGAAGGGGAGGGAAATTTCCCTTATGACCCTACTCGGTATTTGCGTGTTTGAATTTTGATAGATTTAAAATAAGGGTGAGATAATGAGGCTTGAAAATTAGATTTGGTATATGGTAATATTTAGATATGGAATTCATTTTATTTTATAATTTATAATTATCCATAAATTATGAAAAAAGTTATACTACTCTTTATATTAAATAAAAAAGTATCACACTTCCATTAAATTCTACACACAGAAGTTCTCCAATTGCACATGATTTTCACGTGGATTTATAATTGAATGGTAATGTTTTTGGATGGTAAAATACAATGCATAACTATATGTGATGAGAGAACTTGACATTATAAGTATAAGGAACTTAACCTAAGTATTTTCCATAAAAAGTCACCGCTTCCGATCCTTAATATAAAATACAGTTAATTAATTTGTAAAAAATAAAGAAGCTAGATAAATTAAAGAAAAAACCGATATCAAATTTTTTATACCAATCATGTCAAGTTATCAACTCACTATATAACCAGCCATAGGCTTGTTTGACATTCTGCTTGGTAAAGCCAAAAGCCTTTTTTTGCAAAACGAGATAATATTATCCACATATTTACCTCGGTTTACGTAAAAGTACTTTTCCACCACGTTCACAAACGCGCCCAATATGTGATTAAAGAATTTAATATAAGCATGTGCCTTAAATTAAAATCTTATATTAAAATAGTGTAACTCAAATCTTTTTCCTGTGCAGACCTCACCCCCCATCTTCGCCGGCATTCTTGTATGACGTGCTCATCCTTCACATACTTCAACGACTTCCCCGAGCTCCTCATAAAGTGGCTCCGTTTGTTAGCTGTCGTCTTTTGCCGTTAAGGCGAGATGAGGTCACTAGGATTACGTCACAATGAAGCAGTAACCACTTAACACTCTGCCACGTTGTGAAACCTCATTAGATACCATTTATCTTAGCACCATGGCGAGTCTCTTTCACTTATTTAATTTAATAATTAATATAGAATGTATTATAAAACAAATAAGATTTTTTATATTTTTATTTTTTTAACATTTTCAAATATATATTTATATCAATCACTGCAAAAAGATTTGTATTAGTGACGGTTTCTTTGTAGTGGCTGCAAAAAACTGTTACCAATTGAAAACTTTATAGCTTTTTTTGGGAGAAATCACAACAAATTGTAGCCTTTTGACTTGGGAAGTCTGTCACCATGACATCAATTTCATAGTGATTGTTTTGTAGCGCTTAGTCTAAAGTAGTCTTTGCAAGATTCGAAAGGTCATCATTCTCATCGCACTTAGCAGCAGTAGCGACAACCACTAAAAACTTTTATACTCACCGAGGGCAATCTCTGACCATGACTGAACTTTGTAGCGGTTTTATACTCACCATTCTCATCGCTTCAAAGTTTGATAACTCAATGCTAATTTGTATCCATTTTATGGAATGCCGCTGTTAATTATGCAAAATAACCACTATTGAAGTCAAATTTTTGTAATGAATCATCACTCTATTTGTTTTGTTTTCTATAAACAACAAAAATATTTCGTTAGCTGCATCTTAAGAAGCAAAATGGACAAAACTTAAGTCTATTTGCTTATATATATATATATCCATTAGTTCTAATTATTCTATCAAATCTTGTATTTATTATTGTGTAGATTTTGTACTAGGGTATAATGTATATTATAGAGGATGAAGGCAAAAAAGTGATTCCATTTTAAAACAGTTAATGAGATTTAAAATTTATTTTTATTTAGATACAACATGTTAAAAATAACTTATAAATAAAGCCATACTATATACTTTAAAAATCTAATATTAGGTGGAGCGATAGCAAAAGTGAGAAATCTTGGCATAATGGTCACTGTTTAGTTGCTAACTCTCAAAGGAACTAAATAAGCTTTCATTTGGTTTTCAAAGGTAAGGGGCGACATTGTTCCATCACAAAACTTCCAGGACAA
>JANTPZ010093241.1:0-14721 GCA_025593235.1 Vachellia pachyceras | reverse complement strand
AGTGTATGAAGCACATCATGTAAGATTAAGGTCTTTCCACCATGCAGAGATAATCTGCAGGCGCCTATATCTTTAACCTCGATCTTTAATAAAGCCATTTACATTGATGTGGCTTCCAACGGTTTTCCATGAAATTTCTTACCCTTCTTAAAATCGGGCTTGGCATTGGAAGGGCCTGTATCCTCGGTGTAATAGGCATGCCCAGAAGTCTTATATGCCTCCAGGCGTTCATCCTCAAGCTCAAGGTGCTTCACAACATCATTGAAAGTGATGATATCATCGTTATGGGTTAAGTTGAATGGGAAAGTAATTTGATTACAACCTACACTTGCTGCTCATCAGTCAGTGTATGTCCAGCTTCCTGGAGCTCTCTAATCATGTTTGACATGTCTCGAATGTGTTGCTTCACGGGTGTATTACTCCAAAGCTCATACGTGTCAAACTTGATCGTCAGCCTTCTAAGTTTGGTGGTTGGCGTTCCACCAAACTCATCTCTGAGAGCCGCCCACATGGCATGTGCAACTGGATGCTTTTCATACTAGCACATTAGGTCATTCTCCATTGTGCTCAGCAAGGTGACTCTTACAATACTTTTCTCTTTTCCATGCTTGGTATAACTCCAGGTTCCTTTTATGCTGTGCTGTAGTCCCAACTTTGGGTTCCACCAAAATGGTGGTCAGTGGCCCAAGGGCCTCCTGTTCCTCCAATATATACTACATCTTACGGAGCCAGACATCCTAGTCGTCACCATTCAACTTACCCCCTTTATTCAACTCAGCAATTATGCTTTTCATTGCCATTTTCTGGTCTGAGGTGACAGGGTATCTTATCAACAAATGTTTTGTCATAAAGTTGAGTTTTTAGCGATTATGTAGCACATCACAGTATACAATATCTTATATCATTCTTGACAAGAAGATAATTTTATCACTTTATCTGCGATTAGGAGAATACATTTGTACCCCCCATCACACAAACACTAGTAACTGCATTATTTCTTTCAAGAATTTTATAAGTACTTCTTGAATCGCCAACTTTTAGAAGTCTCGTTTTCTAGAAGCTCCTACTTATCAAAAGTGTAACAAGGTGACATACATGTTAATAATAGCGATTCCACAACAATTCACATAAGCTCAACATGTCACATTTCACAATGCATTTATTCATAACCATACACCAAGTCATGTTATAAACATATTAACAAAACATAGAGTGTAAACACATAAATTAAATCACAATACGCCTTTAGATATTTGCAATACAATAATCAACTTTTATTTTCTCAGTCTTTTAAAGTATTGGTTCTTGTCAGCATAAGTTTCGTAGTTTTCTTTACTGAATCAACCCCCATGGTTGTTTATGTGAATGTGCTTGCAGCTCTAATTGCTGCATGATACTTCATCATGATATTCACATAGAATTCTGCAGTTTCATTATAAGTTAGGTTGTTGACATGGTTCGTAATGAGGCCATAGACATTTTTTTTATTTTTTTAATTGTGGCCGTTCTCATTGCATTATATCCAACTATTGTCGCAGTCATGGCGGGGAAAAGGGTGGTCAACCTTCTCATCACGATCTTAAAGTTTGAATTTCAATGAAAATAAGGGCTTAGGACCATAGTTTAAGTGGACCTCTTGAGGTTCCACTGGGCCTTCCTCAAGGTTTTGGTGTCCCTTTATGGATCCTCCTTAGTGTCTTCCTCATGATTACTTAAGGATCTTCCTCAAGATCCTCTCCAAATGATTCCTCCTTAAAATCCTCTTCAAATTCTTGTTCAGGATTCTCGTTATGAACATGTTCATCAATATATTTAACGTAAACTGGTCCGTATGATAGTGTTTCAGTGCTACTGAGATTTATTGTGCCATTGTTTTCTCAAAATATGGATTTGAAATTATTACATTGAAAGATTTTCAAGAAAAAATCTTTAACTAGGCACTGATTTTCGTGAAAAACATATCCTTAATTGCCTTATAAAATAGGAAAATTATATATCAAAATGAAGCTCTTGAATTTTAGGATTTTTAGGAACAAACTGCGGCTCATTTGGACACTCCACGCACTGTCACGAGCCCCAACAAGCAAAAATCAAGAGAAATTCACAGATGGGGTTGAAACCCACTCGCGTGACGGCAAGTGTAACGCACGCGCCACCGTAGAGGCCTCCATTCAAAACACGCGACATGCCAAAATTCTCCATGCGCCGTCACAAGTTCGATAGTGTGGTCCACGTGTCACACCGACATGCCACGTGGCCTCACGCGCCACGTGGCAACCCTTTTTAATTTTTATTTAATTATTTTTTTGTTTCAGTTTTATTTCACCTGGGTCAGCTGGCTCAACTGGTACAAGGCGTCGGCTTATCTCCAGTTGGCGTTGGTTTGAATACTCCTTAGGTCGCTCGCGGTTAGTGGTTTTTTTAAATTTGGGCCCCTTATGGCCCAAAATTCCTTTTGAATTTTTTTTAAATGTCAGGATTGGGCCACTCTTGGCCCAATCCGAATTTTTTTAATTATTTTTTTAGGTTCGGCCTCTCTAGCCCAACCAAAAGGTGCCCTCTCTGTTTTTTTTTTGAACTTTGGACTCAGCTCGTCAGGCCCAAAGAGTGCCATGGTTTTTTTAATGGAGCAAAACGCACCGTTTCGGTGCTTCACATCCAACTGGGTCTTTTAACCTACCCAACTCGTCCGTGCATTGACCCAGTTCGCACCTTCTGCTTGCAGCCGTCAACCAATTTTTATTGGTTGGGCCTCTGCTGGCCCAATCACCCTTTTATTTTTTAAATTTCTGTTTGGGCCTCCCTGGCCCAACCAGAAAAACAATTTTTTGTTTTTTTGTTTGTTGGGCTTGACCCTGGCCCAATATTTTTCTAGGTCAGGTTAACCTACCCGTTTTCGACCCGGTTCCCAACCCTAGCCGCCTTTTTCTGAATTTTCTTTTTTTCAGATGGTTACTATTCATCTTATGCATTTTTCAGCCATATCTTCGCCGTCCGACGTCTGTTTTTCACGTTCTAGGTGTCCATTTCTTCGTTTCGACGAGATCTACACAATGGGAGTAATTTTGGAGCTGATTCTTTCTCCTTTTCTGGAAAAATGTGACGGAACTCATAAATCGTTTTTCCTCCGTAACTCCGTCGTCCGGTTTCTGTTTTACGCGTTGTTGGTCTCCACGTTCTCATCTTGAAGAGATCTACACTATGGACATGTTTTCTAAGCCTAAAGTCATCGTATTCTGAGAACCCAAATCTGGATCTCCATTATTGCGTTTCGTTTTCTCATTTCGTTGTTCGTTTTGATTTACAGAGGCACGCTCTAAGATTTCTACTCACATATACACATAAAAATCACAGATATGCTTGAAATCTGAATTGAAAAATGAAACGGTATGCTTTCATAGAATCACAGGCTACGAGAGAAAGCTAACAAAATTATCATACATACACAGTGCATCTCAACGAACATGCTTGCGGAATTCATGAGCAGTGAGTAAAATTGCCTCAGGAACTTATAAGCTCTGGTACCATTGTAGGATTTCGGGCGTACCTGTAGATGCCGAACCACGAATCTGCAGATACCCACACTGAAGACGAATCACGAGAGTGGATCTGAATATGATACACAGCAAATGCACCGAGAAGAGGGAGGGAACCTTTACAGAGGAAGAGAGAAACTTTTGTGCGGGAGAGGAGAGCAAATGTTCTGAATGAGTTTCACGTATCCTCATGCTCCCTGAATAAAGGAATCGGGAAAATCGTTCCAGCACTATTTCCTCTCAACTGTTCCAAAGTAAATAGTGATTTAATTTTCAAATTTACACTTTTGGGGAATATTACAACTTTATTCCCACATATTCTCTTATTTGTGTTTTTGCCCCAAAACACATTTTGGGTCTAATCCAACAAGGGTGGATTAGCCCATATTCCATCATCTTTACATATTTCTACTCCTTGGACCTCCCTCTTCAATTATATCGGTTTGTTTTCGTGAATAAACCTAAGGTGAAAATTAAAAAGAGAAGGTTTTAGAGGGATCAAGAGGTTGCAAGTTCTTCCTTGAGTAGTAAAAGGTAGTTTAACTTGTGTTGTTGGTTGCTTTGGTTGTTGTAAAAATTATGGGAAGCTCAAAAATATGGGGAGGTGCTGCCAAAATTTCGTTTGGCCTAGGGAGAGTTGAGTTTGAGTTATATATTGCGTGAAAAAGTGGTTTGGAAGCAAGAATAGGTGAATATGTGTAAGGAAAAGTTGAAAATTCCAAACCCTCCCTTTTGTTCTATTTTTCGAAAAATCAAAAGAAATAGAGGGAGTGTGATTTTGATATTCTAATGCTTCCAATGGCTCTAAAATGATGTTTTGTGTAGGGCAAAAATAAGGAAGGGATTTGAGAAGTATAAGAGGCAATAAAAATCAAGTTTGAACTTGTAAGGGTCTTGAAAGTGCAAGAGGAAGCTTTGTTACATTTTTGCAAGTTTTCTTGCATTTTGATGGTTGAATATTTACATGTCACATGTATCTTGCTCAAGATCTTTAGGGATTTGAGACCTTCAAGAGCCTATTTGGAAGGTTATTCAAGAGAGCCCTAAAGTGAAAAAGGAAAAGCTAAGATCTTGAGGTAGCAAGACTACTAACTCTTCAAAGCTGTTTTATGAACTTGTGTGAATGGTGCATTATTTTATGATATATGAGTTTGTGTTATGTGTATGGTATGTGACTTTGATTTCTATGGCCATATGCATGTTAATGTAATGTTTGAACATGTCACATGTATCTTGCTCATACACACTCCTTTAAAAGCATTACATGCACATTCACAATGTTTTTTATTAGTTAGTTTTGCTATTGAGATTTCCAAAAATCTCATTCTCCCCCATTAACCAATGTAGGTGGAGGCTCAAGCAAGGGTAAGAATAAGGTTAATGATGATTGAAGATGATGTGCTTGATTGAGTAAATTTTGTGTAAATATGTTGATGGTTTGGCCATCTATTTTGCATGTTGTTAAAGTTGTAAACTATGAACCCCTATGTGATGAAGCAAATGAATATGTAATGATGCATGCATGAAAATGGACTAAATAAGCTAAACGATGATAAGGAAGTAATCTTACATGTTAGGGGTTTGGTTATGAACCAAAAACAGGTTTTGGTAATTTTTAAGAGAAGTTAGATTTCAAAACAAATGGGTTCCAAAGGCTCTGGAAACTGACCTATTTCAAACATCAAATGAAAAATAGCAAACCAGCTCCAAATGAGCTGAAACTTTCCACTCAGAAACTCCACATCCTAAGATTTAAAATGATATGAAGTTTGTGAAATTTGGATGTCTATATTAAGAGTTATGATTTTCCAAAGTTAAGGAAAAATCTGGAAAAACTGGAAGTGACCATTGGAACAGTGCACGTTTTTGGAATAAACTGATTCAAATGGGTAAGGATTGGAACCAATGAGTATTTTCCCCTATAGATCACTTAAAAAGAAAAATTTAGAAATTGGAACCACTTAGTTTCGATTTTCTATAATTAATTATGATTTTTCAAAGGTGGGTCAGAAATCTGGAAAAAAGGTTAGTGAACAGTAATAACGTTTTTGTTACTTTTTGAAAATCCAAGTTCACAATTTTGGTCAATTTTTGATATCTAAAGCCCAAGAGTGGTTCAAAAGTGATCTAACATAAGCATATAGGGGATGTTACAGAAAAGATCAACACTTTAATCCATTTCTCGAGTTCTAATGAAAATGTTAAGAAATTATTACAAACACTTGAGTAAATACTTGAGTGTTTGTTAGGCTTTTTAATACCAACACTTCCATTAATCATTGAGTTTTCCAAAAAGTATTGAGAAGTTTCCTTGATGCTTGAGTTTTGTAAGATAGGACTCAAGTATTATCACTACTTTTAACATAACTCGAGTTTTCTTGAAAGTATTTAAACTTTAAACTCATTTGCATATCAATACTCAAATTTTAAGAGACGGAACTTGCGTTTTGTTATTATTTTCACCAAAACTCAAGTTTTCCTAAAAGTGTTGAGTTGTGAAAATTGAACCAGATGAACGATACTCAAGTATTACGTGATAGAAATCGAGTATTGTCAACATTTCTTCCATAACTCGAGTTTTCTTAAAAGTATTAAGTTTTGAAAACTGAGTTCAACACTTGATACTCGAGTATTGTGATCCATAACTCAAGTATTGTCAATACTTTTTAACATAACTCGAGTTTATATGAAAATTTTTTGTTTTAACGCGATATTTTCAAGTGCAGTACTTGAGTATCAGAATAGTAAACTCGCGTATTATCAACACTTCAATCAAAACTCAAGTATTCATTTGTGAGTAATGCATTTCAATACTTGAGTATGCAGAACTCATACTCAAAAATCATGATAAACAAGTTCAAAACATAATTCCTATAAACTTTACTTGTTTCAACAGATCTCTTAACCCTTGAGGTTAAAGGGGCGGCTCAACATAATCAATCTCTTCATCCACCTCTTCTTCAGCTTTGTTAGTAAACTTGCTTCCCACTTCTAAAATTAATGGCATTTAGCCCTTTCAGATTTATAACCGTGTTAGAAGGGATGGAGCCACTACTCCTTGCTTGTTGCTCACTCATGATGTCGAAGAGCTAACTGACATAGGAGTTAATATTTTTAACTTTTGTCTCCCATTGCTCCATCCTCTTCTGTAAGGAGGCAAATCTGGCATCATTCTTGGTTTAATCTTGTTGAATAAGAGAGGCAATGGAATCGAATTGATTTGCATTAGAAGTTTGCTCCTCTTTCAATAATGCCATCATACTATGTAGAAGCTGATTTGTATCTTATTTCGGTGGATTAGTTAAGGCTTGTTGTGGGCTTTGGAATTTGGTGATTGCCCAACTCCTTTACCTCGTTAAAATCTATTGGGAGTTTTGCCCTCTTCATCCACCATTAAATTTTTGGATTAGCCTTTCACCCTTATTGTACATGTTAGAGTAAGGGTCCCACTTTTGATTTGGACGACATTGGTAGACCACAGACACCTCTTCATATCGGCTTGGACAAACAATAGAAATGTGCATCATAGAGATACAAGTCTCACAACTTAAAGTAGTGAGATCTATAGATTGTTGCAATTGATTCACATTCAAATTCTTCAACTCTACAGTTATGAGAGATAATTGGGAGGTCACTTTGCTCTCCAAAGAGTCGACCTAAGACTCTAGAGTGTCCATTAATTCTGGGTGCATCATGGAGAAATTGATTTTGTGTTGAGAGAATATAGTCTTGCAATATCACAAATAGGGTGCAATCCAGCAAGATGACTCATCAAATTCAAATGAGGTTTTACAAATTCCAAGTGGACCAATCACAAGAGCAAGAGCCAAGAGAATTAGGAAAGCATTGAATGGGCTTGTGCAAGAGGCTCTAATAAAACAAATGACATTTATATCAACAAATGAGAATGAAGACTCCAAGGACATCATTAATTTGATTTAGGCTGAAAGTGGATCTACAGATCATATTTTGGGCTTGGAGATTTCAAATTAAAAGGGTTATACCAAGTGCTATACACGGGAGGACTCATTTGAGCCTAAATAATCAAATTTGAGGGCTAAAATGCTAATTATCTTCTATTTATTTTATTCATGCAAAAATTAATGTTTTGGATTAGATAAAAGATATTCTTTTGAATATCATTATCCCTAGGTTTTAGGAAAGATATATGTTTTTAATTTGAATTTTATCTTTTAGATTCTAGATTGCGTTTCATCTTTTTAGGCTAGAATTTCAGAATGTAACTTTTATAAATACATTATAATGCTCATTCTTGAGATTGGAGATTATGAGATTTAAGTTTTGAGATTATATTTTGCATTTTGCAAGTTGCTTCTTAATAGAGTATACTCTGTAGGGTTCTTATTGAACTAACGATTTATGAAGGCTTGATCTATCTTGTGGTATTTTTCAACACTTAGGGTCATTGTCTTCCATATTTAAGGGTTTAAGTGGATCGTTAACCTTTGTTTAGCATTCTTGGAGTGCGTATATTTCAAATTGAATGTGGGTTCTTGGGATCTTTCCCATTGCGTTCACACCACAAGAATACCATATTGATCCCATTAATGACGCAATTTGTGATGCTTTTGGGGTTCATGATGATATAATCCCATATGAAGTACAGGGTCTAGAACTTCAATACATGAGAAAAGAGGAAGCTTGTAGTTTTTTTGAACTTATGGCTGAAGCCAACAAAGCTCTATATCTTGGGTGTGTAAGGTATTCAAGATTGTCTTTTTTAATTAAATTATACCACATTAAGTGTTTGTGTGATATCTTCGATAAAGGAATGTTGATGATATTAGACTTATTAGTTAATGCATTCCCATAGGTAGAGATCCTAGCTTCTTTCTATGAAGCAAAGAAGATTATGAACAAAATGGGTTTGAATTACAAAAAGAAATCCATACATGCCCAAATAATTGCATGCTTTACTCATTTAGTAGCAGTTTTAATCCAATGTAAAAATAAAAAACCAATGCGACAACTATCATACAATACGCTACTACAATGAACTGCTACTAAAAAAGTGTTGTTAATTCCTATCAGACACCCTACAAATATCTCTCCTACCCCATTTTGTTTTTTCTCTTCTTCTCTCTTATTCTTCTTAATCAATTCTCTTCATCTTTATTTGCTTCCATGATTCCATGACAATCATGGTTTCTGTTGATGCCTTGTTTTAATGATAATAAAATTGAGATTTTATGTTTTTGCAGGAATTATGAAGTTAAAAAACTGTTTTTGATACTTAAATTCTTGAGTTTGACATGCTACTGTTAGTTTTTCGAAGTTATAACTTAGTGCTTTTTGGAAATGCTCGAGCAATAAGTCAAAGTATTGACAATACTCGAGTATTGGGACACCATGCACGAGTGCTGTGTTTTTGAACTTATGATTTTAAGCAATGTTTCCAATGAATGCTTAAGCATCGATACAACAGTGTCAATACTCGAGCACTAAATCTCAATGCTAGAGCATCGTGCTTTAGAAATGCATTACTTTCACTCAATGCTCAAGCATCAGGATCAAGCATGGACAACACTCTAGCATTGGACCTCAATGCTCGAGCATCGAATTCAAAGTAAGCATTACGACTATGCTGACATAAGAATGCTCAAGCAGAAGTCAGAAGCACTGCCAGTGCTCGAGCACTGGAACCCAATGCTCAAGTATCAGGCTCCAAAACCATGCTTTCAGACAGTGATGTTAAGTATTACTCAAGCAAAAGCCAAAAGCATGAACAATGCTGCAGCACTACAACCTAGTGCTTGAGTGTTGAGGGTTTTTCCTCAGTACTATCAAGGAATGCTCTAACAATGGCCTCAAGTAGAGCCAATACTCAAGCACTAAGACTCAGTTCTCAAGTATTGAAGGTTTCTCAGGCTATGCTATGAGGGATTCTACCATCAATGACTACAAGCATTGTCAATGCTCGAGCACTGGCATCTAATACTCAAGCATTGGGTCCAAAACTTTACTGTTCACTTTTGCTTTTTGAAAATGCTCTAGCATTAGGTAGCAGTACTCACAGTGCTCGAGCACCATGATCTAGTGCTCGAGTATTAAGATTTTCAAATCATGTATCTCTTCAATAATTGCACTAAATGCTCAAGCGAACTTCAAAAGCATAGTCAGTGCTCAACCACTAAGATCCAATGCTTAAGCATTGACATGATTTGCTGTCAATATCCTTTCTATACTCGAGCACCAACTAAAAGCATTGATATTACTGGAAGCATTATGTTTTAATGCTTAAGCATCGAGATCTTTTTTCAAACACTTTCATACTATGCTCCAGCATTAAGTTAAAGCATTGAGCTTTTCTTTAAAACTTACATTGTAATACTCGAGCACTACTTTATCTGACAGCTACTCACCTAATAGCTACACCTACATTCTGCAAAAATCTTTCCTTTATTTGTGCTAAAACATTTTGAATTCTAATTTTTTGAATCAATGCAAGAACTTTGACTTATGAAATAAGGAACAAAAGCAGACCTAATCTCTCAGGCAAAAAGCATTAACGTTTGTCTGATGTCTTCACCGTTGTTCATTCAAGCTGCATTAATTGATTCATTAATGGCGAAGCAAAATGGTTGGTGATGGGAGTAACGGATATTAATTGGTTCTAACGGCTAATTTATTACTCCTCAGATATAAATGATCAAGCATTCAATACAGATATACGGACTCACAATGTGAACAACTTACGACATTCATTCATTGCATTCTCTAAAAATTCTTGAAAAGATTCACTGAGCTTCAGTATTTGCTATATACTCTTTAGAGAGAGTTTATTGTGCCATTCTTCATTGCAAACTTGTCAGAAACTCGAGGTTGGGGCCTTAAGTCTGTTGTGCTGGTTTTAAATTAGAAAAAAAGAGTGTGATACTCTGTTTTGGTGAAAAATATAAGGGGAGTGGTTTCCCATTGTACAGACTTGTGGAGCCTTTTGCTACTTCAGATAGTGGATTGAGAAATCTCATAGGCTCTCTGAGGACTGGACATAGGTCAAGATGACCGAATCAGGATAAATCTCTTGTGTTCATTCTCTCTCCCCCCCTGCTTACTCAGTGATTTTGTTTTAGTTCTGTATATTGTGTTTTCAATCTTAAAAGGTGATCAATTCACCCCCTCTTGGTCAAACCCTGTGCTAACAAGTTCTACTTAATTTCTCTCTTTACAGTTTTTACTTATTTTATCTTCTTCTCATAAATTTCATAATGCAATTCTTTTTTGCATCGATTTGTTAATAAACTTTAAATATACTAATATTATCTTTTTTTCAGATTGTTTATATTTCACCCATTTCATTATATCTATACCACGCTTTTAATCTTCTTGCAATTAACAACATAGCATTTAATTTGAATCAATTGTTTATTATTAATTACCAATATTTTATAGCTAAATTTAATTTCAACATATTCTTAAATATTAAAAACTAATTTAAATATTCTACTAATAAAATATTTTTTAAATTCTGAAGCATTTCAATAACGGTTTTAGAACCTCTATACAAATGTTTTTTAGCTTTAAAATATGAATTAAGTTTGTATTTGCTTCAAATGGTTACAAATTTTTTGTGGCAAAATTTAATTTTCGTCAATCGCTAAAAGCTTTTGACGACAAAATTTAGTTTAATCATCTAATAATTTAGCAGCGATTTATCAAACGCTACTAAATGTTTTTTTAAGAATATGATAATTTAGTAGTGGTATTAAACTGCGACAAACGTCTTACAAAATCCGAAATGATCTTTCTACTAGTAGAAATTTATAATCCATTACAAATATCTCATTGTGATTCCTGTGTTCATCTTCTTTTTTGTCACAATATATTCTCATGAATGCTACAAAAATTAATAGCATGTTTGGACTGCAAAATTGCTTGCCACGTTGTATTTTACAACAGTTTTACCAACGCTACTACATAATCTTGTAACAGTTCGTAAAAGAACTTCTACAAAAGCCCAATATTTTGTGGTGTTTAAAACTATACTTGTTGATTGTACTTATCAAGTGTTTATCAAATGGTGGTTACAACACAAATGATTTAAAATGTTATTTTCATGAAACAACAATTCATTTTTATAAATAATTGACTTGACTAATTATTTAGTAAATGCAAATTAGTATCTAGTACCTACACAGAGGGAGTTTTATAATTTTGTGTTTTATTCTCACTACAAAACAGAAATACATCTTTGTAACGGGTCCACTAAACTAATACTGACATTTATAGCGAACCACTATGAATTTGTAACGTGTTGATTGATGAACGTAATAGTACATGTTTGGGAGAACATCTATCCAATGGTATACACAATCCAAGATAAAATCATCTTGAAATTTGTAAGAATCATCTCGAAATCCATAAATTCTTCTCGGAATCCATAAAAACTTCTTGAAATCTGTGAACTCTTTTCACTCAACGGATTCCTAAATGTCACACCCCGAATATTTATAACTAGAATATAAACAATGCCTAAGTATTTAAGGGCCAAATTAATTGAAGGAAGAAATTGGGCCAAGATGTGAAGTTAGAGTAACATTGGGGCAAAAGTGTAATTTCAAAAAGTTCCGGGCCAATTGTGAATTTTGGAAAATATACTCGAAAATTCCAAAAAAATACAAGATAATTTTATTAAATAGAGAACAGTCCTGTGGGAAGTGCACTAGACTCGGAAATTCAAAATTTGATGGGAAATAATTATTATGGAATTTTCGGTGGCCTTGAAATATTGACTAATTAAGGGGAAATTAGTCAAAATTAATTATTGAAAAATAGTTTGGAGCTCAGGAAAATTCAGAAAAAATAAGGATAATATATTTTGGAAATTATAAGACATTTTAAAAGTGATTTCATTCCCAAAATACCCCAAGCCAAAGATTAACGGAATTTAAAAGCTAATTAAGCTGATTAGGATCTTTATTTGGAAAAATTTCAAATAAATGCCTATGAGAGTAAATAAATTGAGATGAGGACTACTAATGGAAGAGAAAAAGGAGAAGAATATATTATGGCACAGATAAAAAATAATTGAAGTGTCCAAGACACTGAAATTGTAAAATAGGAATTTATTGCGGTAAAAAGTGTACTGATATATCATAGGATCTTGTTATTATTTAAAATGGACAAGAGAGTGCCACTTGTCAAGCTGGGAATGGTAAGGATTTGGTTTCTCTAGAAGGTGACACATCAACTTTGTAAATAGGACAAACTTGAAGGGTAAATTTGTAACTCCATGCTTATAAATAGCTCCTCCCTCTCCTCACCTCACATGCTTTCCCCATTCTTCATTAAATCATCCATCTGTCTGCCCTTTAATTTCTCTCCCATTTGGGCCAGCAGCTCTAGCTCCTTCCAGAAACACCAGCAAGTGCGTGAGAAACCAAACGGAAGCAAGAAGAGCAACAGCAGCAAGGAAATGTTTAACACGTTTTGGACTTGTGTTCTTGGTGGGTTTGCTGGTTGAAATGAACCATTCCTTGCTGAAAACGAACGGAATCTGATTGTATGAGTGTGTGCATCGTGTTCTGCCTTGGTACAGAAAAACAGAGGTCCGTTTGCTTGTCTAAGAGTCAATGAATTTGGGGCTTGCTCTGTGTGTGTGTGTGTGGACAGCAAAACAGAGCAAGACAGTGTAGTTTTAAGCTAAGAGAATGAAGAGAATGTTGTTGGTTCTCTTTGAAACGAAAGGTCCCTGTTTGCTATCATTCTTCTCGGGATTATTGGGAGAGAGGAAAGGAAACGTTTGGAAACAAAAAGGTCACTGTTTTGAGTGTGGTTGCTGTCTGGTTTAGTGAGGAAGGAAAAGAGAGAGCTTAAACAAGAAACCAAAAGCAATTCGTCTGTGTTTTGTTGCTGAAACTTGTGCCTGACTGTTGGCTTCGTTTTGGAATCTGTTAGTGTGTTGCTTGATGCTTAAACTATGCCCCAATGATTTTGAAAGACTCAACCCTTGTTTTAAATCTTAAAATATGGGGTTTCCAGCAAGGAATGCATGATAATACGTATGCATGGCTTGAATGTTAATTAAACGTTGGGAAATGAATCTGGAAGTCTAGGAATAATTGAACTGAAACTGGAATTTTCATTCTGGAACAGAAATTTTTGGGTTGACCTTAACCAGATCAAATGATATGTTCTACCCATGAAATTTTAGGATCATTTTGTACACATCTCAAGCTTTAAAATGAGTCGTAGAACACCTTATCTGGATTTGTACACTGAAAGTTATGATTTTTCCAAGTTTAGACTCTATTGCTGGAAGACTGGAATGTTTTATCTGGAACAGTGACATTCGTGTGATCTTTAACTAGATCAAATAGTCTGTTCTGCCCATGAAATGTTTGGATCATTTAGCACACATCTAAAGCTTTAATATGAGTCCTAGAACACACTTTTTGGACTCGTATAATTAAATTTATGATTTTCCAAAGTTGAGGTAGAAAACTGGAACTTCCAGTATTGCCAAACGGACAGTGGGCGTTTTTGTTCCAGTTCTGGACTCATGGGCTTAACTTAATTATTGGTTATTATTTATCATTGAAATAGAATTGAAAGAGCTTTGATTAGAGACTTGAACCACTTCAATTGGACTTTCCTAAGTTATGTTATGAATTTCCAAAGCTTCTAAAAAATAAGGCTAGATAAGAAGTCTACTTGAGTTTTATGTAGCTGAGTTTGTAATATGGTTGCCCCTTTCTAATATGATAATTAGGATGTGACAATTGTATTGGAAGAGATCAAGACCAAGGAGCAAGAACTTTTGTGGATCAAGGTAGCAAGATTTAATTAATTTTAATGTTGATATTGCATTGTCATTGATATGTATGTTTGCCATTGTTTTGTGGTGCTATATGATGTGTATTGCTACTCCTTGCTATGTTTGCCTTGGCTAGTGCATGTTAGAGTAGCTAGAAGTATGAGATATTATGTGATGCATGCAAAGTTGCTACTCCTTGATAAGTTTTGCCATGGCTAGTGCATGTTAGAGTAGCTTGAAGCATGTGTAGGTTTAGCTCACTAATAATGGCTTGAAGTTGATATGCATGCTTGATGATAATGCTTGTTAGTGTTATTGTTAATTAACTTGCTACTGGGATTTCTTTGAAATCTCACCCTTCCAGTATAAATCATTTTTAGGGGCTGAACCATCAAGGAGGAGGGAGTA